>CAUYON010156641.1:0-58672 GCA_963573935.1 Arctocebus calabarensis
TCTTCATATAATAACTGAGAAAATGCCAGGAAGGCTATGTTAATCAGTTTGATAAAAATAGTTAAGATTGTATATGAAACCAGCACATTGTACCCCTTGATTGCACTATTGTACACAGCTATGATTTAATAATAAAGACAAAAAAAATAAAAAAAAATAAATGAGGCTGCGGGGAGATGTTCAGACCAAGTTTATCCAAAGGGGTGGATGATCCACTTGGGGCAGTGGAAAGCTGGCATCTGCACCCAGAGGCAGTTAGAGACCCCTTTTATATGGGGTCATGGAGGGTGGGCATATTCCACAGCTTGCTTGGAAAGTTAGGATCCTTTGGCTGAACTTCTGGAGGCTGGGCTAGCCGGACCCTTTGTGTCTTCGTCTTAGGAGGAGAGGAGGAAGAGAGGAGGAGGGGGAAGGGTTTGTGTGTGGCTGTGTTAGGCCCCCAACATTGTAGACTTGGGTACTGTGAAAGACGGAGGTGGTGGCAGGTGAGTGGTGGGGGTGGTGGTAGGGTAAGTGATAGAGGTGGTGGTAGGGTAGGTGACAGAGGTGGTGCTAGGGTAGGTGATAGAGGTGGTACTAGGGTAGGTGATAGAGGTGGTGGTAGGGTAAGAGACAGAGGTGGTGGTAGGGTAGGTGGCAGGGGTGGTGGTAGGGTAGGTGACGGAGGTGGTGGTAGGGTAGGTGACAGAGGTGGTGGGAGGGTAGGTGACAGAGGTGGTGGTAGGGTAGGTGACAGAGGTGGTGGTAGGGTAGGTGATGGAGGTGGTGGTAGGGTAGGTGACGGAGGTGGTGCTAGGGTAGGTGACAGAGGTGGTGGTAGAGTAGGTGATGGAGGTGGTGGGAGGGTAGGTGACGGAGGTGGTGCTAGGGTAGGTGACAGAGGTGGTGGTAGAGTAGGTGACAGAGGTGGTGCTAGGGTAGGTGGCGGAGGTGGTGCTAGGATAGGTGACAGAGGTGGTGGTAGGCTAAGTATAAGGGTGCCATATTTTCTGCCATGTGGTTGGAGGAGGCTGAACGTGCTGGAGGTAGAGAACAGTGCAGGGCTGGAAGAGGCCGGGGATGGGAGACCCAGACTGCACTGGCTTGCTCCCACGTCGCTCCTTCTCTCTCTACATTTCTCTTCTGCGCTGCACGACACTTCCCAGGCCAGAGTCCTCTCAGGAAAAGCGGTGTTGGGGGTTGTGTTCATCGCAGCCAGAAGTATTTTAGGGCTTAGCTATCTCTCCTTCCTTGAGCAATTCACATTTCCTTCGGTGGGGGTGGGGCGGGGTGTTTTCGTCTTTCCTTCCATTGGCCTCTGCCCCCTTCGTGTAAGCCATGGACCACTGCAGCCGAGTCACACCCTTGCTTTCATCTTTCATAAAATGAGAGCAAGTCTCCTTGACTGACGATCTGTGAGACTCTTGCAGGGAGAAGATGTTCCAAGGACAGTCACGACAAGGGTGTTGTAAGGATGGAGACCAAGACTTGACTGAGACCTTTTTTTTTTTTGAGACAGAGCCTCAAGCTGTTACCCTAGACAGAGTGCTGTGGCATCACAGCTCACAGCAACCTCCAATTCCTGGGCTCAAGCGAGTCTCATGCCTCCGCCTCCCAAATAGCTGGGACTACAGGCGCCCGCCACAATGCCCAGCCATTTTTTGGTTGCCTCCATCATTGTTGTTTGGCGGGCCCGGGCTGGATTCGAACTCGCCAGCTCAGGTGTACGTGGCTGGTGCCTTAGCCCGTTGAGCCACAGGCGCCGAGCCTTGACTGAGACCTCTTACATTTTGGGCCGAGGTAAATCAAAGAATGGAAAGGAATAATCATTCGGGATTTTTATTTTTATTTTTTAAAATTTATTTATGTATTTATTTTGAGACAGAATCTCACTCTGTCACCCTGGGTAGAGTGCGGTGGCTTCTGCTGGGGGATGGGGGTCCTGGTTCCCTGAACCCAGTCGACCTGGTTGGATTCCTTGGCTGAACTAGAAAGTTCAAGGGAGGCACGGCAGTAATCGCAAGCAAAAGTGAGTGGGAACTGAAAATAAAACTGGAGGGGCACAGGCAGCGTGGAGAGAGACCAGAAGTAACCTGCACAAGTTTCAGGGTAACAGAGATTTTATTTAGAAAGAGGAAGGGGAAAGTTTAGAGCCCTTGCAAAGAGAGTTGGAAGTGGGTGCCTGTCGGGAGAGGGAAAGGTGAGAGAGATGAGAGCAGACGCAAAGGCCTCCAGCAAAGTAACTAGCCTCTGTTTGAAATTGGCTGAAAGTTTTTCATTGGCTTCTCTGAGCCTCTAGGCAGTATTGCCCTTTTCCATTGTTCATTGATTGTCTCTTTCTATTGGTCATTGGTTACCTAGGTTACTGCATAGCCTTACTCCATGGGCCCTCTAGACTGCCTGCTTCAGCAGGCCAGGTTTTCCTCCCCCTCCCTTGAAGCCCCTTTCTTAGTGTCCCTTTCAGCATCCTAGCTCGCAGCAACCTCAAACTGTTGGGCTCAAGTGATCTTCCTGTCTCAGTCTCCCAAGTAGCTGGGCCTACAGGCACCTGCCACTATGCCGGGCTAGTTTTTCTATTTTTAGTAGAGATGGGGGCCTCATGCTTGCTCAGGCTGATCTCGAACTCCAGAGAGCAAGCAATCCTCCCGCCTCAGCCTCCCCGTGACTTGGGATTTTTAATGTTCCAGGAGCAGAAATGAACTTACTGCCTTGAAGGTGTAATGATTCCTTGAGAGCTGTTATTGCTACTGTAGTTGCTACTGCTGCTATAGTACGGCTGAACTGGCCCCCCTGAGTTCTGTCTCACTTTGTCACGCTCCATAGAGTGCTATGGCGTCATAGCTCACAGCAACCTCAAACTTTGGGGTCAAGTGATCCTCTTGCCTCAGCTTCCTGAGTAGCTGGGACTACAAGCACCCACCACATTGCCTGGCTATTTTTTTAAAGACGAGGTCTGTCTCTGGCTCAGGCTGGTCTCGAATCTGTGAGCTCAGGCCTCCCAAGTACTGGGATTACAGGTGTGAGCCACTGCGCCCGGCCCTATTTCTGTTTTTAATTTAAAAATCTTATCAGGTCCCCAGGAGCAGCGGCTCATGCCTATAATCCTAGCCCCCTGGGAGGCAGAGGCAGCTGGATCCCCTGAGCTCAGGAGTTCAAGACCTGAGCACATGTGAGACCCATCTGTACTAAAACTAGAAAAACCAGCCAGGTGTTGTGACAGGTACCTGTAATCTCACACACGACAGTGTTCAACCTTTTCCCCTTTTAAATTATATTTTATTTGGTTGGGGCCAACAAAAGACTAATTTAAAATAAAATAAAATGAGTCAATTTAAATATAACTGCTAAGTCCGTATCTGTGGTGGCCTGGCAGGTGGGCAGCACTGCCCTCTCCCCGTTCTGTCCCCCAGGAAATCCCAGGGCCTGGTGGTCACAGGCCCAGAACCCTCAGCAGGCTGCCCTGTCATCTCTCCCACGTGCTGAGAGTGGGTGTGGCCCGCCCCTCCCCCACCGGTGCTGTCCTAACCCCTCCTCCAGCCTTGGGTTCCTGCGTGTGCACTTGGGCCTCTGGACTCAGCCCGTCTCACCTGTGTCATCTCCCTTCCCATGGCACCAACAGAGTTAAAGAACAACCCTTATCTGTTAGGCCACCTGGAGGGCTCCGATGTGCTTTGCTCCATTAATAATTTAGCGAGGTGGACTGAATTGGATTGATTCCCCCCAAATCAATACACAGATCGTTATCGCTTCAGGGCCCTTCTGAGCAAGGCTGAGGGGAGCTTTTTGGTTGAAAACTGGAGCCACGCTCACCACTTGGGGTTATTACAGAGAGGGTTATGCAAAGCGAGTTACCTGCTGCTACCATTTTTATGGCAATAAAAGCCTTTTGGGGGAGAATGTTGCTTTTGTGACATAATTGCTATCACCGTTCCAGGCCTATAATTTTAGAATGACAGCTCAATACTGAAGGCGAAGTGATTTTACTGCTGCTGGCTTATTACACTGTAAGATCCAGCTGTGGCTTGGAGACTATGGCTAGGTGTGCTTGGCCACAGAGCATGGTTGTCACGGACGTGCCTGTGGGTGCAGCAGGGCTGACGGCACACTGTGCCTGGCACTCACAGAGAGGTCAGACACTCAGCTCCACCCTGCTCTCTGCATGTGTGGCTGACCAATCTCCAGGGGGGCAGAGATACTTGGAACCCATGCTGGCTGTTCCAGCCCATAGAACTCAGGAGGAGAAGTTCCAGTTGACTACTCTGGGGTACCTCAAGTGAGTGGAATCGTGCAGTTACATTTATGGTGGCTATTTACCTGTTTGTGATTGGCTTATTTCCCTTAGCATAATGTTCTCAAATTTCTTTCTTTTTTTTTTTTGAGACAGAGCCTCAAGCTGTCACCCTGGGTAGAGTGCTGTGGCATCACAGCTCACAGCAACCTCCAATTCCTGGGCTCAAACGAGTTTCCTGCCTTTGCCTCCCAAGTATTGGGACTACAGGTGCCCACCACAACGCCTGGCCATTTTTTGGTTGCAGCCATCATTGTTGTTTGGCGGCCTGGGCTGGATTCGAACCACCAGCTCAGGTGTACATGGCTGCTGCCTTAGCCTGCTGAGCCACAGGCGCCGAGCCAATGTTCTCAAATTTCATCCATGCTGTAATATGTGTCAGAATCTTCCCTCCCTCCCTCCCTCCTTCCCTTCCTTTCTTCCTTCCTTTCTGAGACAGAGTCTCACTCTGTCTCTCTGGGTAGAGTGCAGTGGCATCATCATAGCGCACAGCAACCTCAAACGCCTGGGTTCAAGTGATCCTCCTGCCTCAGCTTCCCAAGTAGCTGAGACTATAGGCACCTGCAATCACTCTCAGCTAGTTTTTCTTTTTTGTTTTTTGAGACAGGGCCTCACTTAGTCATCCTCCATAGAGTGCTGTAATGTCATAGCTCATAGCAACTTCAAAATCTTGGGCTCAAGCAATGTTCCTGCCTCAGCCTCCCAAGTAGCTGGGACTACAGGCCCTTGGCTCAATGCCTGGCTAGTTTTATAGACAAGGTCTCTCTCTTACTCTTGCTCGGGCTGGTCTTGAACTCTTTAGCTCAAGAGCAGCTCCTGCCTCTGCCTCCCAGAGTCGTTCCGGGATCACAGATGTGAACCACCAGGTATTTCTTTCTTTTTTAAAGACTGAGTAATAGTCTGTTGTATGGCTATACCACATTTTGTTTATCTGTTCATCTGTCAGTGAAACGCATGGGCGGCCTCCACTTCTGTTGTGAATGATGCCACTATGAGCATGGGCTTGAGTCCTTGCTTTTTAAAACAATTGATTTATTTGTTTTTTATTTTGTGTATGTTATGGAGGCAGAGTCCCACTCTGTTACCAAGGCTAGAGTGCTGTGAGTGTGATGGAGTCAGTCTAGCTCACAGCAGCCTTGAACTCCTGAGTTCAAGGGATACTCCTACCTCACCCTCTTAGAGTGCTAGATTACAGACATGAGTCCCTAGGCTTGGTTAGTCCTGGCTTTCAATTCTTTTGGATATATATGTATGTGTATATACATACATATATATATATATCCAAATTGCGTGTGTGTGTGTGTGTGTGTGTATGCATTTCAATTCCTTTGGGGATATATATAATCCTGAAGTGTAATTGTTAGATCATATGTGAATTCTATTTTAATTTTTTTTTTTTTTTTTTGAGACAGAGCCTCAAGCTGTCACCCTGTATAGAGGCTGTGGCATCACAGCTCACAGTAACCTCCAACTCCTGGGCTCAAGCGAGTCTCTTGCCTCTGCCTCCCAAGTAGCTGAGACTACAAGCGCCTGCCACAACCCCCAACCAGTTTTTGGTTGCAGCCATCATTGTTGTCTGGTGGGCCTAGGCTAGATTCGAACCCACCAGCTCAGGTGTAAGTGGCTGGTGCCCTTAGCCACTTGAGCCACAGGCGCCAAGCCGCTATTTTAAATTTTTTAAAAATTGAGTTGGAGTCTTGTTATGTTGTCCAGGCTGGTCCTGAACTCCTAACCTCAGCCTCCTTAGTAGCTGGAATTATAGGTACCTGCTACCTTGTCTGGCTTATTTTTTAGCTTTGTTTAGAAACTGTGCTACTGGCTCGGTGCCTGTGGCTCAACGGGCTAAGGCACCAGCCACGTACACCTGAGCTGCGGTTCGAATCCAGCCCGGGCCCGCCAAACAACAATGATGGCTGCAACCAAAAAATGGCTCGGTGTTGTGGCGGACGCCTGTAGTCCCAGCTACTTGGGAGGCGGAGGCATGAGACTCGCTTGAGCCCAGGAATTGAAGGTTGCTGTGAGCTGTGATGCCACGGCACTCTACCCAGAGTGATAGCTTGAGACTCTGTCTCAAAAGAAAAAGAAAAATAGAAACTGTGCTACTGTTTTCCACAGTAACTGCACCAGTTTACATCCCCACCAGCAGTACACAAGACTTTCAATTTCTCCACATCCTTGCCAACACTTGTGATTTTCTATGCTTTTTCCTTTACGAATAGCTATCCGAATGGATGCAAAACGGACCCCAAGTGCTATCTCCTTGGGGTTTTGATATTTTTAATTCAAATGAACCTTAGAAGCTTAGTTCTCTTTCTGTAAAGCCAGTATTTCTCTTCTTACTTCCCTTTCCTGTCATCCCACCATCTTACTTCAAAGTTAGACATTAACTTCCACTAAGAAATTTCTCCATCACAGGTCTTCATGTTAACTTCTACCCAAATGGCTGAGATTTTAAGAAGTTATTTGAGAAACATGGATTGTAATGTATATGAGACTAAAACAACCACCTGGAGGACAGGAGGACAGTATCCTGTGAGACACCTCTGCTAGGGTCCCAGCAGGGATCTGGCAAAGCATTCACGGACAGTTTCTGTCCAAGGAGAGACTTGGTAGACAGACCGCTCTGTCACTGCTGGCTCCAGTGGGCAGGTGGCCCTGGCTACTTGCAGTTCTCTTTTCAAAGGGAGCCCTGAAGACCTGGGGGTCTATTAGGATGTCCACATCCTGGAGGGGCTGCTCGCAGGAGCAAGACTATTCTTTTAAGTGTTCTCTGGGTCTGCCTCTTGGCAGCAGAAGCGTAGACATGAGCTCTGGGAAGAGTGGAAGTGTTCTGAGGCCAGAACAAGTTGGCAGAGAAGACAGTAGGCAGGGCTAGTCCAACAGGACCACGCAGCTTGGGGTGAAAACTTTGAAGTCTGTTCTGGAGCATTTTCTGCAGGGGGCATGATCCACCTTGCATGCAACAAGTGTGAGCGGTGGACTGGGAGCAGAAGACCACGTGGGAGACTTCTCTGTAGGTCCAGGAGTGAGGAGATGGTGGCTGGGCCCAGGGAGGTGCCACAGTGTTGGAGAGAGATGGGATACACGGTCGAGACTAGCGGGTTTTAGTGATAGATTGAATGTGGGCAGATTGGAGTAAAAATGATTAACATGGTGATTGATGTGGCCATGAGCACAATTGGGCACAACAGGAAAGGTGCAGATGTCGGAGCAAAAGGTTTTTGGTCTCCAGCGTCTTTTTTTTTTTTTTTTTTTTTTTGTGACAGACAGAGCCTCAAGCTGTCACTCTGGATGGAGTGCTGTGGCATCATAGCTCATGGCAACCTCCAATTCCTGTGCTCAAGCGAGTCTCCTGCCTCTGCCTCCCAAGTAGCTGGGACTATAGGCACGTACCACAACGTCCAGCTATCTTTTTAGAGACTGGATCTTTGCTCTTGCTCAGGCTGCTGTCAAACTCCTGAGCTGAAGTAATCCACCTGCCTAGGCCTCCCAGAGTGCTGGGATTATAGGCATGAGCTGCCATGCCTGGCCAATGCTTTTTAACTTTTACTTACCAAAGCCATGTTTGCCCTTTAATTAGGCCCTCAAATAAATTCTTGGTATTGTTTGTTTGTTTGTTTCATTTTAGCATGGGGTGGGAGGATCTTCCAGTGGAGACCAGAAAACCTGCTGGACAAATTCTAAATGAGCTATAACAGTAGATTCTTGGTATTTCAAATCAAGAAAGACAGTTCCCATCTAGCCAGAGTCTTCTCAATTAATGTTCAGTAAGCAGCTGGATAAGATGGGCCTGAGTTTGTGTCTGCACGTGGGTGACTCAAGTAGAAGCATGTGAGGAGCTGCACGCCGAAGGTGTCACTGGTCCACAGTCCACATCTTGTGAGATGCGTGACAGGGGCTTTGTTCTCTCCCAACTGGGAAGGCCAGCTGGCTGCCAGGAGGGCCCAGGCCCCCCTTCTCCACCACTGCTCCCTTGCCTGCCCCAGCCAGTGACCACGTTCTGGTCTTTCCAGTACTAAGTTCTTCACCAGTTGGAAATTTTGGGATTGCAATGGGTAGAAATGTCCTGGATGGGGGATGTTTGTTAAAAGGCTTTCAGAGGCAAAGGGCCCCCAGGTGACTGAAGTCAGGTGCAAGAATGCTGCAGCAGGCACCTTTCTAGAAATGGCTAGAGGGCAGTGAGGGGAAGACTGGATCAGGGCTGCATTGAGGACCCATATTGAGGCCCTGCCTTGGGCAGCAGCCGTTAGAGGGCACTAGACCACCAAGAGACTAAAGTAAATGGGGTGTCAGGGTAGGGGAGTGAGGCATTCCTTCTCCTTGAGCACAAAATTTAAGGGAGTGCCAAAAAAACCCCAAAACAAAAAACAAAAAAACCCCAGAAATCGAGATAAAGCAGACTTTTTTTTTTTGGACACGGAGTCTCACTCTGTCGCCCTGGGTAGAGTGCCGTGGAATCATCATGGCTCACAGCAACCTTAAACTTTTGGGCTCAAGTGATCCTCTTGCTATAGCTTCCCAAGTAGGTGAAACTACATGTGCCCACCACAAAGTTTTTCTATCTTAAAGTTTCTATTTTTAGTAGCAATGGGGTATCTTGTTCTTGCTGAGGCTGGTCTTGAACTCCTGAACTCAAGCAATCCACCTGCCTCGGCTTCTCAGAATGCTGGGATTACAGAGGTGAGCCACTGAGCCCAGCCTGTTAAAACAGATATTAATGCACTTTTTTTTTTTTCCCCCAGTGGAAACAGTTGTTTCCAATCAGGTCAAGATTCCTGGGTATCTGGCCATCCCTTGCTGTTTGGTTTTAATGAGGATTCTCAGTGGGATATGCAGAGATTGGGGAACGTGGATCTTTACATACAGTCATGTTTTGTGATTGTAATGCTTTTACACATATTAACTTTTCTCATTTGGTTCAGAATGTAGGAGAATATTTTGATAAAGGTCAGGTGCTCACATTTTTCTTTTGCTTCAGGCTCCACTGTGGCTCCCTATGGCACTGATCTCCACTCTTGATTCCTTGCTGAACTACTAAAACATGCATTGAAGGAGGCAGCACCCTCATGTGGGAGCAAAACTGTAGGGCACTCCTGTCACTGGCTTGCTTTCGATGAGCATTTCTGCCACCTCTAAATAAAGGCCCGTTCATGGGCAGTCAGCAGTCTGAGGAGACTCTGAAACCAAGCTCCATGTGGGCCAGTGATCTATACCATAAATCAGTAGTTTATCACATTTGATTTTAAAATCTTTTCATGCACCTCCTAAGAAGTCTGCTTTGGAAAAATCACTGGAGGAATTAGAAGAGAGAGAGTAAGAAAATCCAGAAACACTGACGCATTGGGCAAAGTGCTGGGGCATCATAGCTCACAGCAACCTTGGGCTCCTGAGTAGCTGGGACTACAGGTGCCGGCCACAACACCCAGCTAGTTTTCCTATTTTTAGTAGAGACAGGGTCTCACTCTGGCTCAGGCTGGTCTTAGGCTCAGCAGTTCAGCCTCCTTGGTTTCCCAGAGTGCTAGGATTATAAGTGTGAGCCATTGAGTTTGGCTTCCCCCAGTTTTTATTTATTTATTATTAGTATTAAGATCCAATTAGTCTGCACAGTAATAGTGAGTTAGTGAGTTACTCTGCACTTTGGCTAATTGGTCATATGTTTCTCCCAACCTTCTCCCGGTAAAGGGAGACTATCACACTGGTTGGAGTGATGGAGTTGGGTCCTGAGCCTCAGCTCAGGCTGGGGGGTTCCATACCATGGCACCTTTGGGAACCTCTGATTCCACCCCAGTCTTAAGAAGGAGGGTTGACCTTGCTTGACTCTAAATGACCTCCAACCTACTCCCTGTCTCTTCTGACTTCTGCCTCTTCTGGACCCAACCCTTTGGTTGACAGCGTCCAGCTGGTGACCCTAAGCTGAGAAGGCCGGCTCCTTCCCGGCTGCAGTGCCTGTAAGTGACTGGTGGGCTCAGGGATCCCGGGTAGGGTGTTCTCCAGTTTCCCCTCACTGGCTTGCACACAGGACTTCCTCTTAGAGATGTGACTTGGGCGCCTGGACTGTGGCCAACGAGGGGGCTGAGGGGCGGGAACAGGGGCACGGTTGGAGGCAGACAGGCTTTAGCCCTGCGACACCGCGCACTTTTCTGCCCTCAGGTCTCCTCAGCAGCCCTTTCTCTGCCTCCCTTCTGCCAATCCTCCCTCCTCCACCCCTCCCTGGCACAGCCAGCTGCAGGGGCGACCAGTACGTGGGACCCGGAGGAGGCCAGGCCAGCGCTGATCCGGCCCCTGGGCTCACTGCCCACCTTGAGCGCCAGACTCCGGGGCCCAGGGCGCGGGACTGGGCGGGGGCGGCGTGCGCGGAGCTGTCCAGCACACCCAGGCGGGGCGTGCGCCCCCGGCCCGCCCCAGCCGCCTCCGCCCGCCCTGCCAGCGCCACTGCGGCTCGGCGGGCGCGTCACGTGGCTGCACAGCGCGGCCTCCAGGCTCCGGGCGCGGGCGCGGGGCCGGGCGGGAGGACCGACAGACCCACGGACGCACTAGCGGCGGCTGTCTGCCGGTCCGACTGCGCGCAGCACGGGGCTGCCGGGGGCGCCGGGGCCGGGTGGGCTGCGCGCTGCGGGGCATGGGCGCGCCGGGGGGCCCCGGGCGCAGGCCGGCCTCGGCGCGGCGCCCGAGGCGCGGGGACAGCGGCGGGCGGGGGTCCTCCCTGGCGACCGCCGCTGAGCCCCCGCGGGGCCCGTGACGCCGCGGCCGATGTGGCCCCGCGCGCGCTGCGGGCCTGCACAGCCACCGCACAAAGACGCCGCCGAAGCCGCCGCTAGCACCCGGGCCGCAGCCGCCCCCGGGAGCCCGAGTCCCAGCCCGAGCCCGGGGGCAGGAGGCGGCGCCCGCGGGCGGCCGGCCCCGGCATGGAGAAGCGGGCAGCCTCGGGGCCTGAGGGGGCGCCGGGCGCCCGGGCGCAGCTCGCCGTCGTCTGCTTGGGTGAGTGGTCCGCCCGGGCCGGGCGGGGTCCTGGTCCACAGCCAGCGGCTCCGCACCGCGGCCTGGCCCGACCCCTGGGCCCGCCCTCCCTGTCCCCTCTGCGACCAGGGCTTCCCGGAGCCCGGCTCTGCGATCCCTTCTGCGCGGAGGCCGCGGAGAGGGCGCGCTCCCCGCACTCCCTGCCGAGGCAGAGCTCGTAGGCCCGGGACGGTGGCTCCGGTCACCGAGCTCGGTGTGCGCGGTGCTTGGATGGCCGGTTCTCGCGGGCGTCTGGGGTTGGCAGGCTGCAGCTTTCACCCGGCCTGCCCGTGCTAAGCCTGGCGGCCAGTGGCCTCGGGAGCCGTGGACAAAGGCCAGGCGGGCTGTCCCTTGAAGAATAAACTGTTTCCTGCCAGGAGTTGGGGTGGGGGCGGGTGTTAGCGGCAGATGGGGACTCGGGATGCCCGGCAGGGGGAGGTCGCCTGGGAGGAGGCAGCTTTAAGAACGACTCCTGTTTTCGCTTTGTGTCCTCCCGGCCCCATGGGCAGCCTGGACGTCCCAGGGTGGTGTGTTTAGGAAGTGCTGTCCAGGCCTAGCATCCGGGCAGCAGCGCTTCTGCCCTGAGGGGAGTTATCCTGTCCACTTCTCCTGGGCCCTTGCTGGGGAGAGGGGGAGGAAGGAGTTAAATCCTCAGCCCACATGGTGCCTTTATTTACCATGATGGAGGAGGGAGGCCATTCCAAGAGCTGGGGGTCATTAGGGGACACTCTGTGATGTCACCAGTGAGGGCTCTGTAGCCTGACAGGTTTGCTGAAGTCGCTGAAATGCCCAAGTAAAAAAGCTACTCTCCCTTCAGCCTCCCTGCCCTTCCAGGCCTCTGAATCTGGGGGAAGGCCCACACCCCAGTTGTGTGAGCTGGTCTATCTAAATAAGGGGAGCTCCCCCAGGGCACCCCCACCCAATCTGGCGGGGGTTGAGGGATCTGGGCTCTGAGCTGGTAGGTGAAAGACACTCCTGGTGAGCCTGACTGGGGGACAGGCCCTATTCTGAATACCCAGCATGGCTCTGTCCAGCAGAGCCGTGGTGTTCTGAGTGGGGACAGCTGCCCCAACTTCCTTGCCAGACGGGAGATGACCCCTCTGGAGATGCTCCAGAGATGTACCCTTGGTGGGAAGGCAGAGTGCCTCTTGGACCAGGGAAGTTGGAGTTGCCCTCTGCTTCTGCCCACATCCTCCTTCTGGGCCCTTAACCCCAGAGCAAATCAGTAGGTGAAAGCTAAGGGCAAATCCCCAGAGGTGGGCACGTGAGGGGCACTGGGAATTCTTTGCCTCCCTTCTCATTGAAGAGCAGGGTACTGTCACCCCACTAGCAAGGGGTGTAAAGGAGGATAATCAGAACTGCTTCCCTTCCCCACTGCTGGGTGGCTGACCTGTTGGCGGGCAGAACCCCTGGGCAGATGAAGGGAACTGGCCTTGAGTTCAGCAGTGATGTTCTGTGTCCAAACAAGGCTGCTGCTGGCCCATGGCAGGGACTTGGGGTCCAGGACCCCAACAGCCACTGCCTCTGCTGACCCCTCTGTGTCTCCCACAGTGAACATCTTTCTCACCGGGAAGCTCAGCAGTGCTGTTCCTGCCTTAGGTAAGTAGGCTGCTCCTCCCCTTCCTCTCCTCCTCTGCGGCCTTCCTCGGGGTTAGTGACCTCTGAGGACAGGCCTTGGGATGCTGGCTGCACCCTGATGAGCATCTTTTCTGCACCATAAAGGAGCAGTTTGGCCTTGGGCAAGCTTCAACTTCTGTGGACCTCAGTTTCCTCATCTGTAAAATGGGTGCAAAAATGGGCTCTACCCGAAAGCCTGGCTGTTAGGGTTCGTTTAGTCAATGAAATGAGCTGCTCAACACAGTATCTGGTGTGTGGTGGCATCATACCCCTGGCAACCTGCCACGGCACCCATGCGATTGACATATTGTGCCTTCTGTTTGGCTGTGGAGTTCCCTGAGGGCCAGGAAGTACTATGAGATGCCCATTCCTTTCAAAATAATCCCTAGGATTTAATTTGTAGAGGTATGACTGATGACACAGGGAAGCCTCTCGCTTTTCTTGAGAGGAGGGGATGTGCCCTGTCTGTTACACAGGGCCACAGGGGAATCACTAGGCTTGATCAGACAGAAGCAGGGGCACATGAAAGGCATAGGCCAGGGCCTTTTTTTTGGGTTCCTGGTGGGCACTGGAGCCAAGGCAGAGTAAACTGCTTGGCTGGTTTGAATAACTGGCAGGTTTGGACCTGGGGGGTGGTCTCTAATTGCCTGGTGCCTGGTCTGGGATGCTCTAGGGCAGGGTAAATATTGGCTTGATATGTGACCCTTAGTTTAAGAAGGAGGACTCTTAGCTTAGCACAACTTTGGATCAGCTGGTCTGAGGGTGAAAGGCGAGTTCCAGGCAGGCCAACCTGCAGGAGGGAGGTAAACATTTTGGTCAACAGTACGATAGAATCCAGGAGAATGTGGTTAGAAAACCTCTCCACCTGCTCCCGCTCTGGGTTAGTGACCTCTGAGGACAGGCCTTGGGGTGCTGGCTGCACCCTGATGAGCATCTTCTCTGCACCATAAAGGAGCATTTGGCCTTGGGCAAGCTTCAACTTCTGTGAACCTCAGTTCACAGCTGGTCTGTCCATCCACTGCTGTCCTTGAGCACAGTGAGGACTGTCAAGAACAGGGGACAGGGGGTGCTGGGGGTTGGGGAGTCAGCTCAGACCCTTATGTCCCTCGATGCCACTGGAGGAGTTCTGAGAAGAGTGTCAGGGAGCCTGTTCTGTAATCATTAAATCTCTCCATCTCTCCATCATTCAGCCAAAATATTGTCATTTTCACAAACCCTAAAAAGGCACTGAATCGAGCACAAGGTCAAGGGGTAGCCAGGGGGAGGGCCCTCTGCCTCATCTGTTGCCTGTTGTGCTGCGGGGCGGGGCAGGAAGTACCTGGGGTTTTTAGTTCTGCCCAGGCACAGCTTGCTGCAAAAACCTTTGGGGGCTGACTCAGATGTGAGGACCCAGTGAGGGCAGGGAGAGGGGCCCTGCTGGCTGTGGTCACTAGGATCCCCAGGCCCCGGGTGCACAGCAGCTGTTCCCGCTGGCCCATCTCAAAGGCCCTGCCTCTCTCTCCCCCTGGGTTTTACATTGAGACCTGTGCTCTGCCTTGCTCAGCACCAACCCAGCCCCCGCCCTGCTTGGCACCCCAGTCCCCATCCCAATTTCCAGAAAAGGACAGACTGGCCCAGCTGTGGCCACGGCAGAGCGTGGGGAAGGTGGCCATGAGGGTGTCATTATTTACAAACATGAGCCCCAGGCCAGCTCTCATGCTGGTGTGATTGATGGGTATATCGCCCCAGATGTATCTGCCTGTACCCTATTGCTCCGAACCTATCTGTACCCAGGCTTAGAAAGTGAAGCTGCAAGGACAAGGGCCCCTCGTAGCACTAGGGGGGGAAAGACACCATTCAGTTGGTAGTTTTTAGTGGTCAGGACCTCAGGCCCCAGCAGGGTCCACATTGCCTATGTCTAGGGCTGCTGCTGCCAGCGTGGTGCCCTGGGTGTTGTGAACGGCTGGTGTGGCCATAGTGGGTGGTCACTGGAGCTCCCTTTGAGTCTGGCCCTGATGCCAACCAGCTTTAGGCTGCTGAGGCGTCTCTTCCCACCATGGTGCCGTGACTGGATTTTCTGGGGAGCCTGGGTCAGGTACTGTCCCCTGTCCTCCTCAGCCCTCACTAGGCCCAGATGCTGTTGCTAGCCCAGCTAGGCTGCCCAGGGACCTCTCGGGGTTTGGCCCCTCAGCCCCTGTCCACGCTCATTGTCAGGCACTGACTGCCCAGAAGACCCACCTCCAGCTTCCCTCTCTCCCCTGGCCTTTAGGCTGTGCCACAGGCCACTATGGCCCCAGTGGGCGAGCCTAGGTGGGGTCTTCATGTGCCCTCCGGTAACCTGGCAACTTCTCTGGCATGTCTGGGGTGGACTCCCGGCTCCCTGTTGTCGGGTTACACCAGGCAGGCTGTCTGGAGTATTTACTGATCGCTGCTGGAAATCGGATCTGTAAATTGTGCTACACTAGGCCTTGCTCTGTCCTCTCAGGAGTATTTGGGAGGAAAGGATACTGGCCTAAAAGTGCCCAGTCATTCCTTGCTCATTTGAGCAGGCCGCCCTGGCCCCGAGGGCTGAGGTCATCTTCTGCCAGAATGGAAGCAAGTCCCTCCAGATAAAGCTCAGACGGGCCTCTCTGACTGCCCCCAAGCCCCTCTCTATGTGTCAGTATCCCCCCAAACACAGCTCACCTCTCCTCACTGCCTTTCCATCCTCATACAGCCTGTCATCAGCCTC
Source organism: Arctocebus calabarensis (assembly GCA_963573935.1). Taxonomy (NCBI): domain Eukaryota; kingdom Metazoa; phylum Chordata; class Mammalia; order Primates; family Lorisidae; genus Arctocebus; species Arctocebus calabarensis. Next base: position 15,591 of record CAUYON010156641.1, read on the forward strand.
ACTGCTACCCTCGGGTATTCCTGGGGAATATTCTCCTTCCCCATCGGCACCCCCAACCCCCTGCCATCTGAACGTTTGCCTGGAAACTATTTCTTTTCACAAGTTTCCTCGCTGTCCCTGGGAGATAAGCAACACCCACTGGATCCATTTTACAGATGGGCATGCTGAGGCCCAGGGCAGAACAGTGTGTCTGACAATGTGTCCTGGGACAGGAGTCAAGAGGCCCTCCCCTGCCACGGCCTGGGGTGGTGTGCTGGCCAGAGCTGAGGCCCACTTCCCAAAGAGTGCTGGGGGCAGCTGTCTGAGGCTCATCACCAAGCAGTGTCTAGTCAAGAGCTTCTGCCCAGAGCTTCCAGGTCCCTGCGTGGTATCCAGCCTCCCTCCTGCCCACACCCCTCTGTGTGGGGTCGGCCTGATGGCTTCACAAACTACGGTCTTCCAGCCCACTTGTTGAAGAGAAAAGAGTTAAGTGAGTGCCAATGCCACGGTGGCCCTGATTGGGGAAATCCTGGGGTGCCCTCAGGGGTGAGGCTGTTTGGGGGGATGTGTCACTAGGGCTTTGTTGAGAGGCAGAGCTGGTTGGCAGCTATCCCGTCATCTGCTCATGACATGGTTGGTGGTCTGGAGAGACGGGCCTCCCAGTGCCTGAACAAAGGGCTAGACATAGGTCTTGGAGGAAGAAGTGTTCTGGCTGAGGCAGGCCAGAGAGAGGAAGGTGGCAGGTGACGCCTGTTATGAGGGCCTGGCTTTCCCCTGGCTGGTGTGTGTGAGAGACCTGGCCTCTGTGAATATCTTGAGGACGGGCAGGTTTATGTCTGTTTCCTAGGGAAGATCTCTGGGGCTGGGATCAGGACAGATGGGGCCCCTCTCTGCATGGGCTGTATCCTTGGGCTGAGGGTACAGGTAAACAAGGAGCTGGTTCCCACCCTTCCTGATTCGAGGTCTTCTGACCTGGAGGCCTGATGCTTTTTTGTTTTTGTTCATGTTTTTGAGACAGAGTCTCATTCCGTCACCCTGGGTAGTGTACCTTGGAGTCATAGCTCACAGCAACCTCAACCTCCTGGGCTCAAGTGATCCTCCTGCCTCAGCCTCCTGAGTAGCTAGGACTACAGGGACCTGCCACAATGCCTGGCTAGGTTTTCTATTTTTAGTAGAGACAGAGTCTCACTCTCGCTCAGGCTGGTCAGAGTGCTGGGATCATAGGCGTGAGCCATCTCTCTCGGCTGATGTTTTAGTTTAAACCTGTGCGTTGGAGACTCAGTGTTGGGAGAGGATGTGCCCGGCCTCTCTGGGCCCTCCCTAGGAAGGTCCTGCTCAGCACCCTCTGGGAGGAAAAACTCCCAGTGGATTTCATAACCCCACATCTCCAGGGTGTACCAGGTTGATAAATAGTGGGTCTGGGGTACCACATGGCGGGTAGCCTCAGTGTCACAGGGGCACGTCCCCAGGCTGGGGCTGGGGCAGTCACACGTTCATGCTGCGCTCTGCCCTCTTAGCTTGGTCCAGACCCTCCTGGGCTGGGAACAGAGTGCCCAGCTCCCATTTCTGGGTGAGGAGCCTGAGGTTCAGGTGTGAGAATCAGGTGCCAGGCTCTCAGGCGCTGGCTTGTACCTCGCTGACCCAGGACTGTTGAGAGTCTGACCGTGACATAATGGTGGCCAGCCTTGGTTGAGGATCAAGGGTGGTGGGTATTTCTGCACCTGTCCTTTGGTGCTCTTGTGAGCCTTCAGACGTGAACTCAGTTAGAGAGGTTGGGGTTACCAACTCTCCATTCATCGCTGTGTTAGACCACAGGGACCTTCGTGTCCATGGCAGGCCTCTGTGGGAAGGGGTTTTGCCTCACAGCTCGTGGTGACCGGGCCAATTCACTCAGTGACCCACCTGTCACCATGGGTGGCCTGTGCAGGACTCTGGGACACAGCATTGTGCCAGAGCCAGTGCACTCCTACCTTCCTATTACTTTCATCTGGTAATCCCAGAAACAAGAGGCAACTTGCTGCTGGGGCTAAGGCTGGGGAGGGAAGGGGAGGCCTGCTCGCTGGGGCTCTGCTGGGGCTCTGCTGGGGGCAGGTGGGAGGGCTTCCCTGGGAAGGGTCCTCGGAGCTGAGAGAGGAAGCTGAGCAGGAGTGAACGTGAGGAGAGAGGGTGGGAGAGAACCCAGGGACCTGGAGAAGCAAAGTCTCCCTGCACTGAGGATCATGGGAGGCGCAGGGCTGGGTGGCAAGGGGTTGAGGGAGGTGTGAGGCAGAGGAGTGGCAGGGCTTCTGCAGTGAATCGCACCCTTGTCCTAGGAGCATGGGAGGCTGCCAGAGGGCTCTCCTCCTTTCCACAGCTGCACCATGTAGGGTCTTAGAGGGTCTTGCTGAGAGCCAGAGAGAAGGCTTCTTCCAGGGCACAGTGGCAGGTGCCGGAGTGGCAGAGGGAGGAGGTGGTATCATTGGGTTTGGGTATAAAGTCATTACTTACCTTCCTGGACCTTGGTTTCTCCATCTGTAAAATGGACCCTGCCTTCATCACACACCGTTGCAAGGATCTGATGAACCAGTGTGGAGGAGGGGAAAGAGCTGCAGGAGGGGGTGCGGCCAAGTACAGGGACCCAGGGCACAGACTGTGGCAGGGCAAGCCAGGCCCACCCTGCAGCCTTGGCTGGTCTGGTGTCCTTAGGCTGGCTGGGGCTGGCCGGGAGCAGAGGGCATGGGTAAGGAATTGATTAGAGTGAGGCCCGTGGGGCTGGGCATGGGGTGGGGGGTCCCTTTAGCTGGCTGCTGTGATGCTAGGTGCCCAAGCCCGATTCGGCCTGCAGCAGACACGCTACAAATGCTTGCTGCTCAGGGCCGAGAGAGGCTGAGCCCGTCGGAGGACCAGGGTGACTCTTGACCTTGCCCCTCACTGTGTGGCCCTGGGCTAGTCACTTGTCCTCTCTGAGCTTCAGTTTCCTCATCTGGTTCTGACATCTACCTCCTGTGGCTTCTCACACACATACTCAGGATAAAGCCCAAATTCTGTACAAGGTGTGGTCAGACCCAGCTGTGTTTCCAGCCTCGTCTGGTTATCGCCACTTCCCTTCAGACCTGTTTTATCGTCCTTGTGCCTCACTGAGTAGAGCTGGGGGCTACAGCCACCCCGAGTCCAGGTGGGTGTCCCTCGACCTCCAAACACACCACTTTTGAGAAGTCTTGCCTTGCGGCCTTGCTCTCGGCCATGGTTGCCCTGGACTGGACTGGATCCCACGCTGGGGGAGGCCTGTGCTCAATTGTGAGGTGCTCAAGCTTGCTGCCTGAGGACGGGGCTGGCGTTTCTCCCCCAACAGCTGCCTGCAGCGGGAAGCTGGAGCAGCACACGGAGCGGCGAGGCGTCATCTACAGCCCTGCTTGGCCCCTCAACTACCCACCAGGCACCAACTGCAGCTGGTACATCCAGGGCGACCGTGGGGACATGATCACCATTAGGTGAGGGGCCCCGGGGGGTATCAACGAGGGCCTGCACGAGCCGGGCCAGTGAGCGAATTTGGGAGTGTGTGTCTGAGTGGGTGTGGAGAGAGTGCACCTGTGTGAACACGTGTCTGTGCTTGTAAACACGCACAAGCCCATCTCTGAGCAGGCATAAAGGGCACGTGTGAGCACATGTATGTGCATGGTCGTGTCTGCACAGGTGCAGAGGGCATGTGTGGGAGCAGGTGTGCTATGGGACACGTGTGAACTGTAAGCATGTGTGTGCGTGTGTGAGCCCATGAGAGCAAGTGTGCCCAGCTCCCATCTCTGTGGGCCTCTGTAGCTGGACACCCCGCCCTGTTTCAGGGGACGGGCGGGGGGGGGGGGATTGGCGGGAGGGAGGGCTGGCAATGCACACAGGAACCACATTGGGAACTGAGGGCATGGTCTAGCTGTCTCTGAGGTGGCAGAGGTGTCCTGTCCATCCTGCAGGGGTGGCTTGAGGGTAGGCTGGCACTGAGCCCAGTGAAGGGTTTCCTTACTGGGCCTCAGGGCAGTCGCCGTGGGAGAGTTAACTGGGCAGGAAGCTGGGTGCTCAACTTGCAGAGGGACACAGGGTGAGGCAGCTAGTAGTGGCACTGAGGGTCTGGGACCCCTGAGGGGTCACAGGGACATGTGGCCAGGAAGCACCTTGGGTTCTCGCTGCCATAATTCTCCTAAGTGCTAAAGCCCAGAAAGTCCAACCTCCTTGTTCCTCCATAGCCCCAAGGCACAGGGACGTGTGGGGTCTTTCCAGGCTCGGTGCCTCAGTTTCCCTATGGCTCTGGGCCAGGGGGTCCAGGGCTAGACCTCAGGTGATGGCTGTCACCAAGCTCACCCTCAGTGCCATGCCTGGCCTGTCCCAGGAGGTGTAGTGGGAGGGATCTGGGCCCTTGGGCCTCTCCCCTTCAGGGGAGAGAGTCTGGGAGTCCCTACTCCCCCCTCCACTGTGGCTTTGGGCTGAACAGGGAAAAATGGGAGGAGGCTTTGGAAGTTTGGGGAGAGACGCGTGTGCAGCTCAACCCAAAATGATGCCCACGGATGATGTGGTACGTCAGGTAGCTGCACTAGGACGGCTGGGTGGGGGCAGAGTGGCTGGGAGTGGAGAGGTCAGGGGCAGTGGAGGGGACGGGCCTGACCACTCTGTTGGTCCTCGGCCTCCGGGTCCTTCTTGCCCAGCCATGCCTGCGCTCCTCTTGGCCCCACAGCTTCCGCAACTTTGACGTGGAGGAGTCCCACCAGTGCTCGCTGGACTGGCTCCTGCTGGGCCCCGCGGCTCCGCCCCGCCAGGAGGCCTTCCGCCTCTGCGGCTCGGCCATCCCGCCGGCCTTCATCTCCGCGCGCGATCACGTCTGGATCTTCTTCCACTCAGATGCCTCCAGCTCCGGCCAGGCCCAGGGCTTCCGTCTCTCCTACATCCGAGGTGATGCTGGCCGCAGGGTGGGGTGGGGACACCCACGGAAGACTCCGTGAGCCTGCAGTGGGCTTCTGGCTTCCTGTGGGGTCCCGCTGACCAGCCTGTCCGTCTTGGGGAGGTGCTGCCACCCTTGCCCGATGCTAATAAGTCTCCTGAGGTCACTGGCTGCACTTCACAGGCTTGAGTGGGGGGCAGGACTCTCCAATTCCAGGCGTAGGAACTGAGCTCACCCTAAGTTGGCTGCGGAGAGGGAGAGGCCCTTCTCCTCGGTCCCACCTGTCCCTGTGCCCCTCAGAGGGCCAGCCGGGATGGGGAAGTCCTGCGCGCTCTTGGCCCCAGGGCTCCGCGCTGGAGGGAGGCTCTGCTCTCCGCTGACGGGCTCCTGCCGCCCCTTTGCCCCACAGGGAAGCTGGGCCAGGCGACCTGCCAGGCGGACGAGTTCCGCTGTGACAACGGCAAGTGCCTGCCGGGCCCGTGGCAGTGCAACGCCGTGGACGAGTGCGGAGACGGCTCGGACGAGGGCAACTGCTCCGCGCCCGCCTCGGAGCCGCCGGGCAGCCTGTGCCCGGGGGGCACCTTCCCGTGCAGCGGGGCCCGCTCCACGCGCTGCCTGCCGGTGGAGAGACGCTGCGACGGCACGCAGGACTGCGGCGACGGCTCCGACGAGGCCGGCTGCCCCGACCTGGCGTGTGGGCGGCGGCTGGGCAGCTTCTACGGCTCGTTCGCCTCCCCCGACCTGTTTGGCGCAGCCCGCGGGCCCTCGGACCTTCACTGCACGTGGCTGGTGGACACGCAGGACCCACGGCGCGTGCTGCTGCAGCTGGAGCTGCGACTGGGCTACGATGACTACGTGCAGGTGTACGAGGGGCTGGGCGAACGCGGGGACCGGCTGTTGCAGACACTGTCCTACCGCAGCAACCACCGGCCAGTGAGCCTGGAGGCCGCCCAGGGCCGCCTCACCGTGGCCTACCACGCCCGTGCCCGCAGCGCCGGCCACGGCTTCAACGCCACCTACCAGGTGAAGGGCTACTGCCTGCCCTGGGAGCAGCCGTGTGGGAGCAGCGGCGAGGGCGATGGGGCTGACTCCGGAGACCAGGGCTGCTTCTCCGAGCCCCAGCGTTGCGACGGTTGGTGGCACTGCGCCAGTGGCCGAGACGAGCAGGGCTGCCCCGCCTGCCCGCCCGACCAGTACCCCTGCGAGGGCGGCAGCGGCCTGTGCTACGCACCTGCCGACCGCTGCAACAACCAGAAAAGCTGCCCGGATGGCGCCGATGAGAAGAACTGTTTCTCCTGTCAGCCGGGTACTTTCCACTGCGGCACCAACCTGTGCATCTTCGAGACGTGGCGCTGCGACGGCCAGGAGGACTGCCAGGATGGCAGCGACGAGCACGGGTGCCTGGCCGCCGTGCCGCGCAAGGTCATCACGGCGGCGCTCATCGGCAGCCTGGTGTGCGGTCTGCTGCTGGTCATCGCCCTGGGCTGCGCCTTCAAGCTGTACTCGCTCCGCACGCAGGAGTACAGGTGGGTGCCGCGCCACGGCGCAGCTCGGTCTGACTGCTCGGCGGCGCGGGCTCCCGAGCCATCTGTCCACAGCGGGACTGGGTGTCTTGCAATTCTACAAGGAGGCGGGCCCTGAGGCCTGTGCCACGGCAGGTCCCAGCCAGCCCGGCCATGCTGCCCTCTGTCCCCCTGCTTTTAGGGCCTTTGAGACCCAGATGACGCGTCTGGAGGCGGAGTTTGTGCGGCGGGAGGCTCCCCCGTCCTACGGTCAGCTCATTGCCCAGGGCCTCATTCCGCCCGTGGAGGACTTTCCTGTCTACAGTGCGTCCCAGGTGAGACCCACCGGGTCTTGGGCCAGACCGCAGACAGGACAGGAGACAGGGAGGCCCCGGGACGGTGGGTCGGGGTATGGGCAGCACGCAGGCTGGGCCATTCAGAGGCTGAAGGAGGGGAAGGAGAGGCCTGGGCTGTATGACCTGGGGGGCTGTGGCCGAGTTTGGAGGTGCCAGGTGGACACAGGTTCCTTGACGGTGTGCTGGCTTCTGCGCCTGCGCAGCCTGGCGGCGCCTTCAGCCTCCGCCCTGCCCCGCAGGCCTCGGTGCTGCAGAGTCTCCGCACAGCCATGCGGCGGCAGGTGCGCCGACACACCTCCCGCAGGGGGCCCTCCCGCCGCCGCCTCGGCCGCCTCTGGAACCGGCTCTTCCACCGGCCGCGGGCTCCTCGAGGCCAGATTCCGCTGCTGACTGCGGGGCGCACTTCACAAACGGTGCTGGGCGATGGGCTCCTCCAGCCCGCACCAGGGGCCGCCCCGGATCCCTCCGCAGCCCTGACAGACACAGGGAGCCCCGGGGCAGCCGGGGACGGACCCTCTTGTGCCCCCAACCATGCAGCAGAGGTGGGACCTTTGGCACCACCCCCACCCTCAGGCCCACAAAACTCGGAGTGCAGGCCCTCGGACAAGGACACAAAGGCCGGCAGGGACGCTCTGGTGGACAGCCCAGCCCCTGTGGACACATCTTGGGAGCCCTGCTCGGCCCAGGACCCCCACGCCCAGTCCCCCACTGCCAGCAGCACCCTCAGCCCCCACTCGCCAGAGCCACTGGGGGTGTGCAGGAGCCCCCTACCACTCTGCTCCCCGACGTTGGAGGCCAGTGACGACGAGGCCCTGCTGGTCTGTTGACCTGCTGGGCTCGCTGGTGACCGCCACAGCCCCGCTTTGTAACCAGGGAATACACAGTTGTTTGTACCCTGCCTCCGTGTCCTTTCTTACGGACAGGCCCACCCAGCTGGCTGCCCCTGGAGGGCACCGTGGGCAGGGGCCCTGGGGGATTGGTCAGGGCAGGAGGGGGAGCAGTGAACCTGTCTGCAGCGTCCCACCCTGGGGTTTCCCTTCTGCTTCCCCACTCCATTCTGGGAATCCATTTTCAGGGGAGGGCCAGGCAGCGTCTTGCCTTGTCCACCCCACACGCAGAGCTGTGCAGGAGTTGCAGTGAGGACCAGGCAGGGCTGAGGGGATGCTGGACCTTGTCCATGCTGGCTGCTCTGTTCATGCTGAGCCTGAGCAGGGCCTCAGGGAACCGGGGTGGAAGGTTTCTGTCCCCACTCTCATGCCTTTGGCCGGGCTGGCGCCCTCTGCCCTCTCCAGGACACTGGCAGGGCTGGGGATGTGTGCAGGGTAGAGGAGGCCCCTGGGTCTCCTGGAGGGCCTGCGGCCCCAGGGCATACTTCTCTATGTTTTCCCAAGAGGACACAGGCCAAGTCACCAACTGACAGTGGCCAGATCCACTCTATCCTGTTGGAGGCAGGCCCTCAGTTTCCCCACCTGTAAACTAGGCAAGACTGTGGGCTCTGAAGCCCTGGCCTTCACTCTGTAGTAATTCATGGGAAGATAATCCCAGCGCAAACCCGTGGATGCTTCTGGGTGGCTGAGCTCAGGGTAGCATCACAGGGTCTGGGGAAGTGGCAGGCTGAGCCGTTTTCTTATTCTCAATGTCCCTTTGGGGCAGGGCTGCTCTGGACCGGTGGTAGGGAGTACCTGAGTTAGATGGCATGGTCCTCAAATGCTAGCTGCCCCTGCCCCCACCGCGGTCTGGCCCCTCCACGTACTCCCTGAGCACAAGTGACAGCCAGCCCTGTTTATTCAGGGGCCTTTCAGGAAAAGCTAGCAGGCAGCACTAAGACAGGAAACCCAGTCGACACCTTCAAGGGCTTCCTCACAACAGGCCTCTAAGAGTCCTTTTTTTTTTTTTTCCCAGAAAAAAAAAAAGAAAAAACTTTTTTGCAAAAACACCTCCTCAATAAACAACATGTAAACAGAAACAACTGCTTTAGTCTCTATAAACGCCTCACTGTGTCTTCAAGGGCTTCTGTGTGGTGGGCAGTGGGGAGGCCTGGCAGGGGCCATTTTCCTCCTCCTCGGGGGAGCCCTGGGGGTAGACCACGAAACACAGCTCCTGGCCCCAGCGTGTCACGGACTCTGAGGACAGACAGATGGATCTTGGGGACCCAGCCCCTTGGGAGATAGGCAACCCCACCTCCAGACACCTCCCCTAGGCAGGGGTCTTCAGGAAGTGGCTCCCTCTGTGGAGGCGTGCTTCTGACATTCAGATGCAACCTGTGTGACCATGTCAGCTGCTGGGAGACCCAGCTCCCCCTAAGCCCCTAAGAAGCCCCTCCAGGCTCCGGCTGCCTCAGGAGAGCTGCGCAGCTTACCTGTGAGTCTGTGCACACACTTTGGTTTGTTTCTCCAGAACACTCCCAGGAAGAAAACGGGTACCCCCGTGAGGATGATGATGACGCCAACCCCACAGACCATGGGCTCTGAGATGAAGCTGAAGACCAGCAAGAATGCCCAGAAGACCAAGTATGTGGTGGGGACCAGAAGGTTCACCTGGGAAAGAGGGAATGGGGACACTCCTGGTGCAGGACCCCTGGCTCTCCTGCCCCCACCCCCAGGCGTCCGAGCAGCGTTCTTCTCTCTCCTGGGAGCTGGGCCTGTGTGCCGGAAGCCAATCCACAGGTTTGGGGATTTGTCATCAGAGGCCCAGCGCTCCCCACAGCAGACTTGTGGCTTACATTTGACTGGAGGTCAATTACTTTTTCATGTTTGACATTTCAGGCACCTGAACACTTCTCCACGTAAGGATTTGTATGCATATAGAGAGGCTTTTCTTTTAGCTCAAGCTATGGTCTGGTCTAAAGAGCAGCAGCTTCCCGCCTGTTTTTTGTTTTTGTGTGGGTTTGTGGTGGCCTCCTGGTTGTCACGGGCCCAAGTGTTAAAAGCACCCTCCCCTTTTGAGGTTGCCATGAAGACTAGATATATCAGCACATGTAACAGGACTCGGCAAAAGATGGAATCACCATTGCTGTCATAATTCCAGATACCTGGCGCCCGCCTTGGCCAGCCCATCCCCCTCTGGGCCTCACCTTGATGGGCCTGTGGAGGGCCGGCCGTCTCCACCGCAGCACCAGCAGGCCCAGGATGGTGACGCCGTAGCAGAGGTAGTTGATGAAGGACACGTAGTTGATGAGGGTGTACGTGTCGCCCACAAGCATGATGACCGCTGTGGCCCCACACTGGGAGAGGACCTGGGGCTGACAGCTGGCCTCCCATCTGCCTCCTGTCATCCCCACCGGCTGCCCACTCAGGCCAGGAGGTTGAGTGAGCCCCAGCCCCTCCCCACGCACGCCACAGCTGGGAGCTCAATCCTGCCATTACCCAGGAAGTCTCCACTGCTGGGAAGCCCTGGCTCCACACCCTGCCTGGCCTGGGTCCCCCAACTTACACAGACAAGGAGGGCGGGGATAGGGGTGCAGTGTCTGACGTGGATCATTGCCAGTAAGCTGGGAAGGTGCCCTTCTCGTGCCCCAGAGAAGCACAGCCTGGGGGTGGGACAGAGACAGGCACCAGCCACATCCTGGACCTGATGTCCTTCTTGGGCTGTCACCTCTGGCCTCCTGGTCCAGGCCCCAGCAGCGCCACTGGGCAGTGCTTCCCCTTAGCTAGCCCGCCTCCCTCCTGTTTTCTTTACCTCAGAGCTGATCAGACACTTGTCACTGCTGGGTTCTCCACCCCAGCTTCAGCAGATTCTTCTACCTGGCAGGCTTTCCCTTCCTTGGGTCCCCGCTGCCCAACCTGGCATGACTGGCACATACCTGGCACCTGCCTTTTTTCCCCACGCCCACCCTCTCCCCACTCCAGTCACCTGGATGAGGTGAACAGGTAGCCGTTGATCCCTCCAAATGTGGACAGTGCCACGGAGACGGGCATGACCCAAGAAAAGTAGCCCAGCAGCTTCTCCCCGAAGGTCTGGGTGGGCACAAGGAGAGGCCGTGTGTGAACCTGGAGCAGGGGTCAGGGCAGGGACTGGGGACCGAGCAGGGCCCCCACTTACCACAGCCACTGCGTTGGAGGACAGCAGCTCCTGGGGGGACATGGCTGTGAAGTAGGCAACGTTGGTGAATGTGTACACGAAGGTCACCAGTGGAATAGAGATGAAAATGGCTCGAGGTAGGTTCCTGGGGGTGGCAGTGGAGTGTGTCAGCGTCAGCTCCCAGGGGATGCAGGTCTCAGGGGACCCAGCCACAGGAGCAGCTTTGGGTCTCCATTCTGCATCTGCTGGGGGCGTTGGGACAGGGAAGGGACCAGCTTGTTGTCCAGCATACAGGGACACTGCTGTCTGCCTTCTCCCCTACCTGGTAGAAGGAAGGAAAGGCAAAAGAAAGGGGGAGTTGGGCCGGCACGGTGGCTCATGGCTGTCGTCCTGGCACTCTGGGAGGTGGAGGCGGGTGGATAGCTTGAGCTCAGGAATTCGAGACCAGCCTGACCAAGAGCGAGACCCTGGTCTCTACTAAAAATAGAAAAACTGAGACAGGAGGATCGCTTGAGCCCAAGAGTCTGAGGTTGCTGTGAGCGATGATACCATGGCACTCCTCCAAGGGTAGAGAGTGTGCCTCAAAAATAAATAAATAATTAAAAATAGCTGGGCATTGTGACGGGTGCCTGTAGTCCCAGCTATTCAGGAGGCTGAGGCAGGAGGATCGCTTGAGCCTAAGAGTTTGAGCTGTGAGCTAGGCTGATGCCAAGGCTCTTTACCCAGGGTGACAGAGTGAGACTCTGTCTCCAAAAAAACCCAAAAAACAAAAAACAGGTGGCGGGGGTGGGGGTAAATGTCGAATTGTATCCCAACGACACAGTCTAATGCCTGCACATAAAGACTAAATTGCACACAGCCAGAATCAGCCTGGAAAATCTCCAAAGTGCTGTGAGAGCCAGTTGTAGCTGAGAATGCAGCCCCAGCCTACCCAGACGCAGCAGCTGACTGTGAAAAACTTTGAGTGTCAGCCAACGTCCCTGGCTTCATGCGTAAGGACCGTATTGTGTGCATATGTACAATTTTTAACCAGATGCAAATCTCTGGATCTATTCCCAGTGGCACGATGATGCTCAGTCGTTCTGGGGCCCAGCGAGGGACATGATGGGCCATGGCCGCTCAGAGCAGGGCCAGGCTGTGTCCAACTTTCTTTCCAGAGCCCCTTTCTGGGGGCAGCGGGTATGCTCAGCGGGACACCTGGTCTGAGCCAGGGGTAGTAGTGGGGTCTGGATGGAGAGGATCCACCCCTTCCCACTCACTTTCGGGGGTCAACCAGCTCCTCGGTGACATAGTTGAGGAAGTTCCAGCCGCTGAAGGCGAAGGAGCCCTGGAGGAAGGCCAGGGCCAGGTGGCCCACAGAGGGCGTCCTCCAAAAGGCAAAGGCACTGCTGGGTCTCAGCTCTTCAAAGTGTCCTGGGGCCCAGGAATCAAGGGTCAGCACTGTCTGACTCTTGACTCCTGGGCCCCCAAGGCCCACCCGGCCCTACCTTGGAAGATCTGGATGAAACCCACGCCGATGATGAGCGACAGGGCCAGTAGCTTCCCGCCCGTGAAAATGTCTTGGATGTGCGTGGCCCAGCGCACACTGGAGCTGTTCACCCAGGTCAGGAGCACTGGGGAGGAGCCGAGGGTGAGCAGGGGCACTGGGACCCCTCAGGGAGGGCCACCACCAGGTCCAGCCCGGGCGGCCGGGGAAAGGGGACGCCAGATCCTGAGGCTGCGTCCTCCCACCTGGGATGGCTCCTGGACAGATGCCTGGCCTGGAGCCGAGGGGACACTCACTCAGGCAAGCCATGGACAGCACTCGAGAGGCGGCAGCAGGGGGAATGCAGTTGGGGAACACAGGCTGCAGCACATAGTTGGAGAAGGTCATGGAGATGACGGCCAGGCTGGTGGGGTACATGATGAGGACGGCGCTCCAGAGCAGCAGGAAGCTGGAAGGAGCGAGGGCCTGCATGGTACGGGCGTCCCTGGGCTCCTTCCGGCCTGCCTGGCCCAGGTATATGGGGTGGGGCTGTCCCGGCCCAGCACCCAAGGGCTGGCAAGGCTGCCAGAGGCCGTCTCTGGTCCAGTTGAGGCAGGGCTGACTTTGTTGAGGTTTCCTTGCTATATGTCTGGACTATTTTATTGCAGCTTTTTTTTTTTTTTTTTTGTGGGCTGAACCCACCACCTCCAGTATATGGGGCTGGCACCCTACTCCTTGAGCCACAGGTGCCACCCATGTCTGGGCTATTTTAACAGAGAAAGTGTTGAAGATACATTGGCAGAATGACAGAACTGCCTTTGGGCAGGTATGGGGAAGGACGTGGGAACCAAACTTCTTTTTTTTTTAAAACAGAGTCTTACTCTGTCACCTGGCTAGAGTGCTGTGGCATCACAGCTAACAGCAACCTCAGACTCTTAGTGTCAAGCGATCCTCCTGCCTCACCCATCCAAGCAGCTGGCATTACAGGCATAACACCTGCCTAGTTTTTCTATTTTTAGTAGAAACATGGTCTTGCTCTTGCTCAGGCTGGTCGTGAACTCCTGTGCTGAAGCAATCTACTTGTCTTGGCCTCCCAGAGTGTTAGGATTATAGATGTGAGCCATTGCAACTGGCCCAAACATCTTTTAATGACCACCTAGCTTTTGCCCAGAGGCTGTTTCCTGAGTCAATGTGGGTTGTCCCTGGACGTCTGGCCATAGCTTCAGCCACGGCTCTCAGCAGCATCTGTGGTTGCAGATTCTTGGCTCTGAGCTGCATGTAGGGCTGGCTGCACCTAGGCCTCAGAAGCCCATAAGACAGTGGTTCTCAACCTTCCTAATGCCGTGACCCTTTAATATAGTACTTCACGTTGTGGTGACCCCCAACCATAACGGGCATGCTCCTTCGGCAGCACTGCACCCGTCACCTCACAGCCACCTCTGGTGGCTGGGCTAGGGCAGTGACTGAGCCCCTTCGACCAGAATCTTGCCTCTGTAGGGTGCCTACGTGGTGGCAGTGGGGGTTCTACCTGCACCCAGGGGAGAGTCTGCCTTTGGGGGTGGTCCTCACTCCTGGCTAGCCCTCCAGAGTGGGAGCTGCCTCATCAGAGACACTAGCCACCTCTGGGCCACCAGAGGATAGAGTGGTTTCTCTCGGCCCCGCCTTGCTGTCGCCAAGCATCCTCCCCCTTGCTTTGCACTGCTCTGCTGCCCTGTGGGGGTCCCCTCTCCCCATTCCTCCTTGCTGGGTGCCCATGAGTGGGATCCAAGGCCCTTTGCTCCTCTCTGTGTCCTCCCCAGGCCCACAGCATGATGCTTCTGCTCGGGGACATGTCAACTCCCCCAAGAAGAGAGAACATATGGACACACCCACAGGCATGCATGTGCCTTGGCAGGGCCCCTGGCCCATGTCCCTCAGAACCATCTTGGTCACTTCAGCCTGGAGATTTCCTCTGATCTCCAGACCATCTTCAGAGCCTCTCAATGGGGCAGTGGGTGACGCACTCATGTTACACTGGCTACCACGTGCTCCCAAGTCAAGTTCCTATAGGATTTTAGGATCCGCCTGTACTTTTGAGGTTTTTGGCACAACTCAGCTGGAGGAATATACAATGGCTTCAAGCCTGGGTCGGTGCCCGTAGCTCAGTGGTTACGGCGCCTGTCACATGCACCAAGGCTGGTGGGTTCAAACCCGGCCTGGGACAGCTAATGACAGCTGCAACAAACAAAAATAGCTGGGCTTTGTGGCCGGCATCCATAGTCCCAGCTACTCGGGAGGCTGAGGCAAGAGAATTGCTTAAGCCCAGGAGTTTGAGGTTGCTGTGAGGTGTGATGTCACAGCACTCTACTGAGAGCGATACAGTAAGACTCTGTCTCAAAACAAACAAAAAACCCCCGATAACTTCAAGCCCCCCATCCCCTCCCCGCCCCAGCATCTGACCTTGCCTCTAGCCCTAGCAGACTTGCTGCACTCACCCAGGCCACTGTGCCCTCTGCCCATGCTGCTCCCCTGTCAGGGGGTGCCCTCCCCACTGGCAGGCTGGCCTGGCTGGGAAAAATCCTCCCTTCCTCCCAGCCTGGGTGCAAGCCTGGTTTTCCCTGGGTGCTTTCTGTAGGTGGCAGGCACTGTTCTCACTGCTGTGTGGCTGGTCCGCGCACACCCGCAAAGCAAACAAGGCCCTTCCAAGTCTTTACCACATTTGGGGGGCTGGAGCAACTGTCTGTGAGCAACTTCAGGACAGTGACAGATTTTTGTATTTTTTATTTTTTTCGAGGTTCTGTCCCTTGGGCTAGAGTACTGTGGTATCAGGCTAGCTCACAGCAACCTGAAACTCTTGGGCTTGAACACTCCTCCTGCCTCAGCCTCCTGAGTAGCTGTGACTATAGGGCCTGCCAGGACACCCAGCTGTTTTTCCTATTTTTGGTAGAGATGGTGTCTCACTCTTGCTCAGGCTGGTTGTGAGCTCCTGAGCTCAGAGATCCTCCCCTTAGCTTCCCAGAGTGCTGGGATTCCAGGCGTGAGCCACCACTCCCCGCCCAGGGCCGGACCTTTTCATTGCTGCTTACCAGCCTGCAGCTCACCTTAGGCGCTTAGCAGATGTTCACCAGTGGATAAAGGAACATGGGGGGAGCTGTTTACAGGGGACTCCTTGCAAGGCGTGTAATGAAAATGTCCTGCTTCCCTCTCTACTCTGTATGCAATACATGGGCCTGGATCCTGGCACTGTTGTGGGGTTCAGATAGTAAGAGCTCCCTTTCTCATAAGCACTGGGTGGAAGGTGGGGCTCAGAGGGAGCTCGATTTCAAAAGAGACTCAGAGAGGTCAAGGGGCCAGCTGGAGTGCCCAGTAGACATCAGCAGGATGGGGTGGACCTTGGAAAGCTAGCCAACACCCCCACTCCTCCTCCCCATCCACCTCATGATCTCCTGTGATATGGGGAGCAGAAGATCCTCAGGCTCCCATTCCGGAGAAGCTGGCCCCCTGCCCCGCTGGTGCCCCACACTCACCCGGCCAGGCCCCCGAAGATCTCTGTGACGTACGCATAGTCCCCACCGGACTTGGGGATGGCAACTCCCAGCTCTGCGTAGCAGAGGGAGCCTAGAGCAGTCACGCCCCCACCGAGAACCCAGACGAACAGGGCCAGGCCCACAGAGCCCGAGTGCTCCAGAACACCCTTGGGTGAGATGAAGATGCCCGAGCCGATGATATTCCCTGTGGGAGGAGAGATGGGCAGCATCAGGCCTGAGGTCCCCTTCAGCAGCTCGGCCTCTGTAGGGAGCCAGATGGTGCAGGGAGGAAGGAGCCCGGGGTGTTCGCTGGACGAGGAGGTGAGTGGATGCCGCCGGACCCCTGCACCTGGCAGGTGCCATGGAGCTTGTTACACCCCCGTCCTCAGTCCCTGGTGTGGGAGATGCGACCTCGTCCAGCCAGCCAGGCTCCTCTGCCACAGACAGGTTCTATCTGACTTTCCCTTCAGTAGGCGCCAGCAAAAAGGTGGCTCAGCAGAGGGTGGCCCATGCTCAGGCCCTCACCTCCAGCCACCCGTCCTCCCTCCAACCTGCAGTCTAGAGCTGTACCCTAAAGCAAGACCTCAGCCACTCTCCCGACGTTTTTCTATCAGCCAAGGTCATGCAGTGGTTCAGGGAGTAGCACCTCCTCCATGAAGCCCTCTCTGACTGCACTGGGTTTGAACTCGTCCTCCCACTTTGCAGCCCTGCTCTGTACTTAAATTCATTCTCTGTGGTCCCTTTTCCTGTCAGAGAATACCCCACTCCCCACTTTCTGAGCTCCTTCCTGACCTAGAACCCAAGACATGGATGCAGACTCTGAGGACTTTGTGTATCCTGGTGCTGCTAAAATGTTTCGGGTCCTGAGCAAGGGACAGTGGGGTGAGCAGAGGAAATGGTGCACTTTGGGGGATGCAGCTGGATAGGCAGCGATGGTGTAGACCATAGCAGGTGGCTCAGCCTGGGTTCTGGACACAGACTGCCGTCCTACATGGGGACAGCCCCTGACTGTGTATGGTTCTCCTGGCCCAATCCCAGGAACACAGGGGGAAATCCAGTTGTGTCTCCCAGGGCCTGCGTTGGCTGGCAGGGCATTTCCTGCTCACCTCTCCCATCCCATTTGTAAAACGGGGTTCTGGTGAGGGCTCAGTGAGGTACAGTGTGAGAAGCAAAAGTTTGCATCTTCCTCGGTGTGACTGTGTGCACTGTCTGCAGCCCCCTGTGGGGCCATGCCCCTCCCCCCCGTGCTCTGTAACTCACTGGGAAAGGCTCAGAGGGTCAAACCGTGGTCTGCAGAGCAGGTTCCCAGGAGCAGCAAGACTCCAAGTACCCACCTAACCCTGAGCTCCCCAGCAGTCAGGGCAAAGTGGAGCAGTGTCCCGGGTTGCACGGGTCTCCACAGCCGTGCGCGGGAAGCAGCATCCTCACCAGAGGTGTGCACGTGGGCCTGCCCAAGAGGAGATAATGCCAGAACCACATGAACAGCAGAGGCCACTCTGGTGGGACGTGGGGCTTGGCCTCCTGATAATGATCGCCTCCCCCTGCCAGGCCCTGGAGGGCGGGCAGAGCAGAGCCTGCCTACTCCACCTGCTGCCCGCAGGAGGGGCTGGGCGAGGACACAGTTGTGGCCTCCAATCTGCATTCACTCTCTGTGCACGGTGCCACCCACCCCCGGCCGACACAGATTTCCAGTCCGGACACTATGGCACCTCACTTGGCTTTCTGGTCACATCCTGGGAGCCCTAAATACATCCAGATAAGGACAAAATAATTACTGTGTCCCAACCCCCAGAGGTAACCTGTGCCCTCAGCCTGCTTCCACAGGAGAGGAGCGCCTCCCCCATCTCCCACGAGGGGCCGGGACTTGAGTGGGCTGCAGGGTTTATAAAGAGCCTTTGAGTCCTCCCCATCAGCAGCAGAGCCTCTGTTCTCAGGACCTGGCCGAGCAGGATTTGCCAAAAGCCAGGGACGTTGGAAGCCAGCGGGGGCTGGGTGGCCTTGGAAGGAGCTGAGTATGTGCAAGCCGGTGGCATCCCAGACTGAGCCACCCACCTTCACAGACCCCCACCACTCTGCACAGTTCAGCGTGGAGGGGCCTCCTAGCCCTTAGGAAGGCCATGCCTGGTGCAGGGCTGAGGTCAGAAAGGGACACGCATCCCTGTACCCAGGGGCTGAAGACTTGGATGCTAGGCTCAGCGGAGTAGGGGACTGCTGTTGTTTTGCATATGTGACCTCATGTTACATTTCAGAACTTCTCCCCATGTGGCTTCAAGGACCACATGTGCTAGCCAGTGTCGCTGAAGTCCTCGGGGCCCTCTCCCTCTGGCCTGGATATCCTCTAGCGTCTGTCCCAGGATTATGCTGAAGGTGGCAAAAAAAACCCATCACAGTCCACTGGCTGCTCCTGGCACCATGTGGGTGGGCAAGGAGCACCAGGGTAGTGGACTTGGGTGAGTGGCAGAGGACGAGGAGGAGGACGATCCTGTGGACAGGGACGGAGGCCCCAGGGCTTGAATGATTATAGGAGGTGTGTAAGGTGGACCAGGGTAGCTGGAAAGGGGGCTGTGTGGGTGCCTGCCAGTCTTCCGCCTTGGTGGTGGTGGGCTCAGGCCTCCCTTGTCAGACCCCACATTTGGACCTCCCAGCCCTCGGGGAGTCCTGGTCTGGAAGGCCAGGAACTCAGGTGCAGACAGGGTGAGAGGACACGATAATGGGCTGGGAGATACTGCTGAGTCCCTGGTTGGGTGTCTGACGGCCGACCAGAGAGATGTGGGTCCTGAGGCATCCATGATCTTGTCCACCCAATGGGATGACCGCCCTGGGTTCCCGCAGGTCCTCCGTGGGGGAGAAGTCCAGGAGGGCAGGTGGAGATGTGAGCACCGCCCCAGCCGCTCCCTCGGTCTTCTTCTCCCCCCGCCACCCACTTCCCTGAGCCTTTGCTGGGCGGTTTTTATCACATTAAGATGTTTGGCCTGATGGGGCTTACATGGTTCCTCAGAGGAATGAAGAAAGGGCCATTGTTTCCTGTGGCTGTCGTGGTGTGCACTGGCCTATTTCTGGGAGGCAGCGGCAGGCCATGGAAGTTGTAGGTGGCCTGTTTAGGTCATCAGCAAAAAGTGTCACCTGCACACGGTGTGCATGTATGTGGGGAGCACGTGCAGTCTGATTTGGGGAGGGGGTAGGGTGGCACCACCGCTTACCCCTAAAAACACTCAGAAGTCAATTGTGTGACCACAGGCCAGTGTTGCCCTTCTGAACCTCAGTTTCCCCATCTGCCAGGTGTGGCCGCTGGGCTAGAGGGCAGCAGAGGGCTGGTCCCACAAGTCTCTGGCAGGGAGGATACTCCTTGCACATCAGCCCTGGGCCAGGGGAATTGCCCAGTGCCCATCTTCTCCTCGATCCCCCACCATGGTGGGTCTCTCCCCGGCTCAGCGGCCTCCCTGAAGCAACACCAGCTCTCCCAGACCGCCCTCCTCAGCCCCTATAAGCTGGACCCTGCCCTACGCCCATGGTACCTGGAACGAAGCTGGAAAGGGATTATTCTTTCATCTGACCCAGGAGGGGTGGAGGGAGGGCCGCTGCCCCGACCCCATCTGCACTCCAGAGGCTGGGGAAGCATTATGGATCTCGCTATTGTCACCACAGTGGAGACTCTCCTCTGGACACCTGAGCCACATGGGACCACAGCGCCCTGGGGTGGTCAGCTGGAGCTGATCACGTGTGTCAGGTACCTTTCTGAGACAAGAGCCGTGCCCACTGAAGTCTCGGCAGGACCCCAAGGAGGTAAGGGGGGACACCCAAGACGTGCCTGGTAGGTTCGCAGCACCTCTGGCCGAACCTGCTTTCCTTGAGAGAGGGGACTGCTGAAGTGTGGAGCCCTCTCTGCCTCGCTCAGCCTGGCCTGGACCAGCCCCGTCCCCAGGCTGAGTTTTGTCCCGTCACCGGTGAGTCCCATGTTGCGGAATCCGACAGTCCAGCCCTGGGCCACAGCTCACTTGTCTCATCTGCAGCATGTGGCCGGTTGATCGCCCCCTCTGACCTCCCTGGCTGCTTCTTGGAATCCTCTGCCAGTCCCCTTATCTCGCCTGATTTCCAGATGCTGGGGGCTCGGGGCTCCATCCCGTCTCGGGGCCTCTTCTCTTTTCTTTCTATGCTCAGTCCCAGCAATTCCCAGGTTCATCCCTCTAGCACTGGTCACTCCCCTGCCCCTAAATCCACTCCTCTCAGTGTTCCCTGATTGATAAATAACAAACCATCCTCCCCACCGATCTGGCCACCACCTTCTGTCACCTTGACATACCCCACATCCAGGTCTTCAACAAAGCCTTTGGCCCCACCTTCCAGATATATCCAGAATGGCACCTCCCCTCTGCCCTCCTGCTCTCCTTAAGGGCATCCAGCTTTAAGCTGCTGTGATCTCGTACCCAGAAAACCCCTGCAGTTTCTTGACCCTCCTTCCTGCTCCTGCGCCCTCTTCTCCATAGCAAGTTTGCTAAGTCCCTGCTTGCTGAAACCCTCCCTGGGTTCTCATTTCCCTAAGAGAAAAAGGTGCAGTCCCTATGTAGCTTGCAAAGCCCCTACAAGCTGAGCCCTACCCTCTCTCTGATTCATCTCTGACCTAAACCCCCTCCCCAGCTCTCCATGTTCCCTCCCCTTAGCACTCATCATGACCCTGTGGGCCATGCATGTGGCTGATTTATCCTGGTGGCTAACTCCCATGAGAAATGTCAGCTCCAGGAGAGGGATTTTGGCTGACCTGTCCCCTCTTGTACCCTTGGGGCTGTTCAGCATATAATTATTGAATAGATGAGTGTGTCTGGGGCTGGCATGCCTCCATCCTGTCGCTGGGGCTGCCCTGGCCACCCCAAGGACCTCTGACCCTGGGCAGGTTGCAGCTTCAGGTTCCCTGCCTCCTTGTCTGTAGACGGGGCTGGGGTGAGGCACAGACAAGTGCCTGCACAGCTTTAAGTTTGCTCGGGGTCCCGGTGAAGAGGGGCTGGGGCTCTGGAGGGGTCTATCCTCTCTGAGAAGTCCGCCTAGACCCAGCCACAGGGATCAGAGAGGGTCCTGGCTGAGGCTGCATGAGCAGAGATTGGCTCTCATGGGGTAGACCCTGAGCCCTGAGCCCACACCTGACCACAAATATCTGTACCAGCTGGGCACTGGCTGCAGAGAGAGAGAGGAGAGAAGGGGCTGGCCAGCAGACTCAGGGGTGATTCCACTCTGGTGAACTGAGAGCGTCCCTCCCTTGGTCAGGCAAGGGAGTTGGCTGACAGCCTCCACTGGGGGAGACTTGCCTGTCTGTCTGTGAGTCCACCTGTAATGGAGTGGGGAGCTCAGTAAACCCTGGTCGCATGCGTCCCCGGCTCCATCCCCTACACTCCCCCAGCTCAGCTCAGAGCCCAAGGTGCCCAGCATCAGAGCAACGTGCAAATTTGAGTCCAAATCTGGTACTAAATCCTGAGAGAATGTGCCACTTGTAGTAGTGTGAACCTCAGTTCCTTCATCTGTAAAATGGGTATAAGAATTGCTACCTTGCAAATGGGCACAAGAATCAAATGAAATAAAGGAAGAACATGGTTTTACAATGTAATAGATGTTTCTGGAACAAATGTCAGATGTGACTGTCCTGCAAAGCCCCTGCCCCAGCTGGCTTCACGTCCCCTAGCCTGGCCAATTCCTCTCCACTTGTGCTTGCAAATACTGCCCTAAACATTAGGTGATAGAGCAGAATGTAAGTTCTTGAGTTTTTTTTTATAGCTGAAACATGACACTTTGCAGACAGTTTTGACTTTGAGCTAGCTACACAATTTAGTACTGTAGAGAAAATGGGTCTCCTGACCCCTTTTCCCTTAGGGTGGGGTGGGGAGGTGCCCCCCCCCGGGGAGACTGGCTGGAGAGGGGCAGTATCCTCAAGGCATCGGGTAGGGAGGACAGTGCAGATCCTGGCTCTGCCCACACCTGCCCCAGTGTTCACCTCCTGTCATCTAGCTGAGGTTGAGCTCCCCTGGTTTGTTCCTGCCCAGTCCAGCGTCCTAGCTGCTGTAATCTTCCAAAGCTCCCAAGCTAGCCTCCTAGGACCACCGTTGAGTGCCCTGGGCTGTGGGTCAGGTCCCTTGGGTTCTGTAACTGAATCCAGCACCCTTGGTTAGCCAAACTGCCCTTCACCCTAGCTCTGTCTTCACACATGGAAGCCAAGGGAGGTGGTTTGGTTGACCTAGCAGAACAAGAATGGGCTGGAGGGTGTGGGGGGGAGGGCTGTCAGGGCAGACACAGGCTGCATGGGGGCATTCTTGCAGGATCTGTCCTAGAGAAGGAGCCTGATGGTAGAGCTGACCACCTCTACTCACCACCACCAAGGCCCTCTTTCTCGAGACAGAGGAGCCAGGCAGCCTTGCCTGACCTGAGGAGGATGGGGTATATGGAGAGGGCGCGGTAGGAGTACGCTCAGAGAATTAGGATCAGCCTCCAGACACGTGGCCCACCCAGGATGTGTGAGCTTCCCCTTCCTGGGGGTATGGCTCCTGGAAAGGGTCTGCAGGACCAGCCTTTCCTTCCAGCAGATGGTCAGGCAGGGACCCTCTAGGCCAGGAAACTCCCAGGGCTAGACTAGGACCAGTTCCTGGGAGACCCCTTCCTAAGGGTGAGGGGGAGACAGTGGGGCTACTGCCCAGGGCTTGTGTTCAGGGGCAACTCTTGATGGGATGTGCTCCTACCACGGGGGTGGAAGAAGGGCCAAGAGCCTGGGTCTGCCCTGCGGAGCCTCTTAACTTTATCATTCTCCTTGGGTCTGGTTGTTTGTCTTGTGGAACGCCCCCCCCCCCCCCCCCCGCAACCACCTCAACAGATGGTAGGGATAGAACAGTCAAAGCCCCAGTTACTCGGGGCCCCAGCCCGTGTCCCCCAGGACACAAGGGACCACAGAACAGGTCCCCCCCAGGAGGGGCTCAGAGGTACCTCTGGTATGGAGAAAGGTCCATGTCTGCACTATCCCAGTTCCTGAGAAAGCAGGATTTATGACTTGGGACAGAGGGAAGAATGATCCCACCACCATTTTTGCCTATCCAAAAGCCCCCGTGTGGGGGCAGGACGCACAGCCAGTTCTCAGGTGGTGAAGCTGGAGCCAGAAGCCCAGACCATGCCAGCATCTGCTGGGATCCCTCCCACTGCCTCCCCCCACCCCCCCTGCTGCTCGGCCCCCTCTGACTGGGTCCTGCTGCCAAACTCTGGTAATTACATGCTCTGAACACATTTGCCCTCTGTACTGACTTCTGCCTGTCCAGAATACCCACATGCCCTCTTGCTTTCCAAGAATAGATCACCCACATTGCACGGCCCTTGCACACAGAGGGTCTCGCACCAACCCCCAGCCCATTGTTTGGGGTTTTCACCTGCTCAGCCTGACACTTTGGAGGCTCTGGCACTCCAGGCAGGACTGTGTCATCATCTCTATTCCAGAGATGAGGAAACGGAGGCTAACAGCCTTGCCAAAGCGCTCCCCAAGTCAAGTCAGGAGACTTCCCAGGCGTGTCGTGAGGTGGGAAGGAGAAGCTCTGCGCCAACGTGGCAGCCGGAGCCTCGGCACAAGAGGTGCTTCAGCTGCCCGCTCGCGGTTGTCCCCCTGTCGCAGCCCCGTTGGAGCGCCCGGAGAAGCGGTGCCCCTGGTTCGCAGCAGCTGCGCGCACCCTCAGCCTTCGCCCCGCAGCCCAGGCACCGCCCGCCCGGGGCCCCGCTCACCGATGATGATGGTGCAGGCGCTCACCAGCCCGATCTCCTTCTTGAGCACCACCCGCTCCGAGACGCCGGGGCCCGGGCTGGGGCCTGGGGAGGGCGAGGGCGCAGGACCGGGGTTCCCGCGCCCGCTCTGCTGCTGCGTGTGGCCGGCCATGTCGCTGTCCCGCCGAGTCCCGGCTGCCTGCGCTGTCCCGTCTGTCCGGCCCGCCGCCAGTCGGTCCGGCCGCCCGTCTGTCCGTGCGCTTGCCGCCCTCGGGCGCATGCGCTGGCGCGGGGCCCGCTACCCGAGCCCCCGGGCGGCCGGGACCAGGGAGCGGCGGAAGGAGGGCCGGCCAGCAGCCCCCACCCCCACTCCCTTAAAGGGAACTGCCCCCTACCCCCCCAATCTTGGCCTGGGGAGGAGGGAGAGGGCTTGGGGCAGAGCTAGGAAGAACTTCCTAGTGGAACGAGGGAGGGGTCCCTCCTTTTGCCTGAGTTACAACCATTCTTGGGGTGGGTGGGGGCAGGGCGGAACTCAAAGACAAGACTGTCCCTGCCCTCAGGGAGGCTGAGGAAGCTGTGGACAGTAACAGTTATATTTGGGAACCCACTGTGCGCACCCCTTCAGGGCTCTTTAAATCCTAGCACTGCCCACGACCTGGGCGGCGGGATGGAGCTGGGTTTGCTCCATTCTACAGGTGGAAGTTGAGGCCCACAGAGGAGCAGTGATCACAGAGCAAGTGGCAGGGCCTCGGTGATCTCCAGGGGAGGCGGTGAGGGCGGGATGTGCAGGCGGCTGGCTCTGGGAGGGCTACGGGCTACGTCCCCTGGATACCCATGATCAAAGGCCTGAGGAGTCAAGCGTGTGGGTTGGGGTGAAAGACCCAAAGTTTCCAACCCGCGTCCACACGGGACTCAAGGCCGGTGGTGGCCCTGGACGGGGCCCACCCACTCCACAGGCTCTCGGCTGCGTCTGGCCTTTGGCCCGAGCGGACTCCGGGTCCCAGGTCAGAGTCAGGGCTCGGCGCACACTCCGCGCACTGCAGCCAGCTCGAGGGGGCCAGGCCGCCTGAGATGCCCGGGAGACTGTGGTCGCGGGAGGGGGGGGCTTGCAAGGTCGGAAGGAGGCTGCCTCCTCTCGGAAGCCGTCCCGACTGTGCAGCTCAGGCCAGCAGAGCAGATACGGGAGGCGGGGGGCGTCGTCGGGGCCACCGGGGCGGCGGGCGGGGCGAGCCTGGCACGACGCGGCCGGCGGCGGAACAGCTTTTGTGTTTTGCTGGCGGCCGGCGAGACGCGCCGTCCCCTGCATGAGGATGAGGCCGCGGCCGGCGTCCAGTCCTTCCCTCTTAGTCGCGGCCTTGGGGTCTGCGGGGGCCTGGGCCGGGGTCCGACGGCCGCAGGGTGGACCCGCAGTGGAACAGGGGGCTGGGGGCGGGTCCTGGGCAGGGGCGAAGCGCGGCGGGGTCGGCATTTTGCTGGCAGGAGAGAGCTTCGAAGTTGGGGGCAGGGACCTGCCGGTAGGAGTAAGACCGAGCTGGGGAGACGCGGAGGGGGAGGCCACCCGGCGAAGCTTCATCCCCTGCGCTCCTGTCGTCGGAGTCCGGCATTCTTGGCGTGCTCAGCCTCCCGGCCCCAGAGACGCGTTCCGCCGCTGCCGCTCTTAAAGGAGCCTCGCGCAGGGTGCGGTGGGGGCGGGGGGCGACCCTGGGTGCGGACACTCACGGCTGTCCCAGGTGGTAGGGAGCAGAAGCCTCGACCTCCAGGCTCCACCCGCTCAGTTGCCCTAGCAACGCTCGAGTCTCTAGCCGGGGCGAGTGCACCCAGGGACCGGCGGCTAAGACGCCCTGCTGACCTGAGTCCCGGGGATTTTCAAGGGTGAGCCTCTCTGGCACCTGCTGTGTGGGGTATGTTTGAGGGGGAAGGGCTGAGGCTGGAGGGCTTTGCCCAGGATGTTTATATGTTGTTGTCTCGGCCCATAGCTCAGGAGGTCATTCCCCGCCACCCCTCCCCCCCAGGTTACACTGATTGCATTTGTTAAAGTCCCTCCTAAAATTGTGTCTTGCCCCCAAGAGGTGTGTGACACACCGAAACCCCACCCCTCCCTCCTTTCCGCTCTCTGCTCTTCCTTTCCCCACCCCTCCCTCCTTCCCTCTTTTTACTCTCCCTTTTCCCCACCCCCACCGTGTACTTGGTCATTAATTGTCCTTATATCAAAATTGAATACATAGGATTCATGCTTCTACAGGAATTCATTTTTTTTTTTTTGCATTTTTTTTTTTTTTTTTGCAGGGGCTGTGTTTGAACCCACCACCTCTGGCATTTGGGGCTGGCGCCCTACTCCTTTGAGCCACAGGCGCCGCCCCAGGAGGTCATTTTAATGGAATTGAACAAAACTTGAAAACTCTAATAGGAACAAAAGGTTAAAAAGATTGGTTTAGGGCTCGGCGCCTGTGGCTCAACGGGCTAAGACACCAGCCATGTACACCTGAGCTGGTGGGTTCGAATCCTGCCCAGCCCGCCAAACAACAATGATGGCTACAACCAAAAAAAAAAAAAAATGGCCGGGCCTTGTGGCGGGCACCTGTTGTCCCAGCTACTTGGGAGGCAGAGGCAGGAGACTCGCTTGAGCCCAGGAATTGGAGATTGCTGTGAGCTGTGATGCCACAGCACTCTATCCAGGGTGACAGCTTGAGGCTCTGTCTCAAAATAAATAAATAAATAAATAAAAAAGATTGGTTTAGCATCCCAAATTCAGTCAGTGTGATTACCCAACATTCACGGGGGGGGGGGGGGGAAGAAAGTTATAGAACCTCAATAGATACCCTAAACCATCTATTGTGGATGAAATAAAGCGGGGCATCCATGATTTAAACAAGCAAAAACTCTTAGCAAATTTGAGAACTTCCTTAATCTGATAAAAAATTTGCCCAAAGAAGAATCTCCAAGAAACAAAGAAACAAACCAAACCCACTGAAAACCCTACAGCTAATATCATAGATAATGGTGAAATTTTGAGTGTTTTCCACTTGGTGATGGACAGGACATTACCATTCATCAGTTCTATACAGTACTGTACTGGAGGCCCCAGCCTGTGGAATAAGGCAAAAAAAAAAAAGCGCAAGAAGATGTGAAGAAAAGAAAGGAAAACAAAACTGCCATCCACATGTGCCATGATTGAGTTTGTGGACAATTTTTTTTTTAAATTATAGGTAAATCAAAGAAAGGTAAGTTCATCTAGGAAAGTCACTGGATACAAGTTCCATGTACAAAAACTAATTGTATTTCTTTATTACCAACAACAATTAGAAAGTGAAATTTATAATAGCATAAAAATTAAATACCTAAGACTAAATCTAGTGAATGATATGTACAATTACTATACAGGACTATGAATTTTTTTTTTTTTTTTTTTTGAGACAGAGCCTCAAGCGGTTGCCCTGGGTCGAGTGCGGTGGCATCACAGCTTATGGCAACCTCCAACTCCTGGGCTCAAACGATTCTCCTGCCTCCGCCTCCCAAGTAGCTGGGATTATAGGCACCTGCCACAATGCCCGGCTATTTTTTTGTTGCAGCCATCATTGTTGTTTGGCGGCCTGGGCTGGATTTGATCCGGCCAGCTTAGGTGTATGTGGCTGGTGCCTTGGCCACTTGAGCCATAGGTGCCGAGCCAGGACTATGAAATATTACAGAGAGAAACTGTTAAAAGATATAAGTTAATGGAGGGATATACCATGTTCATGGATTGAATTTTTATTTTATTTTATTTTAGATATGACCTTTATTAAGCTTATCCACCAGAGTGGAAATAATGTCTGTACAAAACCAAATGTTTGTTACGATAACTTCTGCGTCGCAGTTAAAATCCAAACAGTTGTTTTAAAAAACAGTCAACTCAATCAAAACCCACTACTTCAGAATCAATAGCTTCTTTGAAGCCACAGTAACACCTAAATATGGTTGACTTGAATGCAAAAATTTCAGTGGTTGGAAAGCTAATTAAACTTTTAACTTGCTCAAGTACAATCACAAAAAGGCAAAATAGTGTTTTTCACAGGGACACAGTCCACTGGCATCTCCAACACTGAGCAGCTGTTAGCGTATTTAGAGTCTGGAGATAATAAGGAACCCAGGTGTTCTTTAGACAGTCTTCAGGTGCCCTTTCTTCCCCATCAGAGATCTGTGGACGTGTGGAATGAATGGCCAGCAACTGTAGCCTTGATGAGAGAGTACAATTCCTCATCTCCACTAACAGCAAGTTGTAAGTGACGAGGGGCCATTCGCTTTACCTTTAAATCTTTTGATGCATTTCCTGTGGTGAGGTGCCTCAGGGTGGCTGTGCTGCCCACAGCGGGCAGTAGCACCCACATATCTGTGACTGATCATCCTGGATTTCAGGTGTCCATGAATGTGGCCCACCAGGATTGGATTTTAAGATGTTGGTTTTCTCTAAATTGATCAATAGATCCAACGCCATCTCAGTTAAAGTAACAGAGGATTTTGTTGCTGATTATTTGGCGTTCTGGGGAATGGGGTGTGAAACTTGAGAAGCTGTTTCTATATGAGGGAGAATGAAGTACACTTCATAGTACAGTGAGGAGGACAGGGTGGTATTGGTGCAAGGATAACCATATCTACTGGTGGAGCAAAAAAAGAAAACGCAGGAACAGATTCCTCCTAGTTCATTATGATGAAGTTGGAATTGCAGATCAGTGGAGAAAGGACAGACTTTTCAATAAATGGTGGTGGATCAATTAAGTATCTATAGTAGTAAAACCCCCCCACCTTTTAATCCTAACCTTATATCATACCCTTAATGTGCATGTAAAATGTTTGTGTGAAAAGTGAAACAACAAAGCTGCTAGAGGGAGACTTAGGGGAGAGAATAGATTCATTATCTTAAACAGGACAGAGAAATTCTAACAGCAAAAATGTGACAGGTTAGAGTATTTTAAAATCAAAAACCTCTGTTAACCAAAAGACGTGATTAAGAGAGGAAAGAATAAGTCACGTGTGAGAGACGTTATTTCAACACATATATCTGATAAAGGACTTATGTCTAAAAATATAAACATGTGACTTGTATGTATCAAATCAATAGGAAAAAGACTTTCAAATAGGTACTTCCCAGGCTGGGTGTGGTGGCTCATGCCTGTAATCCTACCACTCTGGGTGGCTGACCTAGGTGGATCACGTGAGCTCAGAAGTTCAAGACCAGCCTGAGTAAGAGCAAGACCCCATCTCTACTAAAAGAAAAAAATAGGGGCGGTGCCTGTGGCTCATCGAGTAGGGCGCCGGCCCCATATACTGAAAGTGGAGGGTTCAAACCCAGCCTCGGCGGAACTGCAAAACAGAAAAATAGCCGGGCATTGTAGTGGGCGCCTGTAGTCCCAGCTACTCGGGAGGCTGAGGCAAGAGAATTGCCTAAGCCCAGGAGTTGGAGGTTGCTGTGAGCTGTGTGATGCCACGGCACTCCACCGAGGGCGATAAAGTGAGACTCTGTCTCTACAAAAAAGAATTTTATAATAATAATAAAAGAAAAAAAATAAGCTGGGTGTTGTGGCAGATTCCTATAGTCCCAGCTATTTGGGAAGCTGAGGCAGGAGGCTTGTTTAAGCCCAAGAGTTTGAGGTTGTTATGAGCTATGATGATACCATAGCAGTAAACCTGGGGTGACAGAGTGAGACTCTGTCTCAAAGAAAAAAAAAATAGGTACTTCCCCAAAGAGGATGTTCAATGACTGATAAGCTTCTGAACAGATGCTTTAACCTCCTTAGTCATCAGGGAAATACAAATTAAAATCAGAGTGATATCCCACTGCATAGCCGCCAAAATGGTAAAAATGAAACACCAAGTGTTGGCAAGGATATGGAGTTGGTACCACCAGTTTGGAAGACTGTTTGGCAGTGTCTCTAAGTGAGAAATTAGAATCTAGAATTCCCACTCTCTATCAGATACCTCTTGGGACTCCCTCAGGACCTCTGGCCTCATGTTGCTATGAAGACCTTGGCTACTTTTTCTCCCACTTCAAGTCACAACCTGCTGGTCTGCCACCCCTACGGCATGAGATGATGAGGGACCAACCTGGCGCCAATGAACTTGAAAACAAAAATACAGGGAAATTATCATACCTGGGTCTATTCTTTGATATTGGCAGATGGGAGCCAGTGGACAAATTTTTCCTTCTTCCTCATCCCAGGTGGACTATTACAAGTCATACTCATGATAAAGCTTCTTTGGTGACGTTCCATGGATCACACGGTCCAGCACTCACATGCCTTTGGCACCAAGTGGTGGCCAGCTCAGAAACTCACGCCAATATTGGCTCCTTTGCTTTCCCTGTCCCTTCCCTTTGCCCCTTGCTCTTGATTCCTTGGGATCACACCCCTGATTAAGATGTGCTTCCTGAAGAGCCCAGGCTAAGATATATACCCAACAGAAATACGTATTTAAATGCGCTAAAATACAGTGGAAATATAGTTCATAGCAGCACTGTTCACAGTAGCCCCAAACTGGCAGGAATGCAGCTAAACATTAAAACAATCGACTGGATTAATATGTTATAGTGCGTGTATATTTTGGAGTTTCTGTCCTGCAAAGGAAGTGAACAAATTACTACCGTGCCATAACATGGGCTAATCTCATAAACAGAACATTGAGCAACAGAAGCCGGGTGCCAGATCCCTTTCTGGGATGATTCCATGTGTCTGGAGTTCTCGAGCAGGCAGAAGGAAGGCATGGCCAAGAGAGAGGTTACCCTTCAGGGAGGAGGCAGGGATGCAAAAGGGTTGCAGGGTGCTGGTCATCTGTTTCTTGATCTGGGTGCTGGTGTTATGAGCATGTTATCTATAGAAATTTATCAAGGTGAACACTTCGCGATCTGTGCATTTGTGTGTGTGTCTGTGCAGATTCCACTTCAACAAAAATTGGCCTTTAAACATGTCCTGGGCAGGGTCCCAGGGCGGGACAGGGTCTGTGTGTGGGAGCGTGGAGCCTGCGCTGACTCCCCCAGCTCCTCGTGGGTGTTAAATCCGCTCAGCACCCCCACGCCTCTTCTTCTCTCTCTTACCCAGGTGTCCACCTGGGCAGCTTCGGTTTGGTTTCCACTATCCAGACCCCAAACCACTCCAAGTCTCAGGCACCTGCTAGCTGATGGCTCTCAGCCCCCTCTCGGCTTCTGCCTTGGGGGATTGCCATCTTTGAACGTTGTCTCCGCCCCCTCTTCCCACCTTCTCTCTGAATGTCCTCTCTCTTTTCTCTGCACCCTCCCTGGACATCCCCCCACCCGTGCCCTGCCCCTGGGAGCACACACGGAGACTCCACACACCGCAGGGCTAGCTGTTTAGAAGTTAGAAATGGGACCCTTCCTGTGAGGCGGCCCTCATTCCCACCCTGGCCCTGCAGCCCGCTCCCTGTGCTGTGATCTCCCCAGGCCAGTTCTGATGGCCGCTGTGGCTGGGGCTGGCATGGTAGAAGAGAGGACAGCTCCCAAGGAGTGCCTGGACCCTCTCCTGGGTGATTTGGGACAGCCAAATTTGAAAGGCGGCATCGCCCCCCAATACACACATACTCACGTGCACACATTCGGGTATGTACAGACACCCTCTTAGCCCAACGGCCCCTGGAGGCCTTTCCTCCCCTCTGTCCCCCTCCTCCTCTCCCACAATCCATTATTCCATTAGTTATCAAACTTTAAAACTTTCTTATGGCTCGGCACTGTGGCTCAAGCAACTAAGGCACCAGCCACGTACACCTGAGCTGGCAGGTTCGATTCCAGCCCGGACCCGCCAAACAGCAATGACGGCTGCAACCAAAAAATGGCTGTGCGTTGTGGTGGGCGCCTGTAGTCCCAGCTACTTGGGAGGCAGAGGCAGGAGACTCGCTTGAGCCCAGAAGTTGGAGGTTGCTGTGAGCTGTGATGCCACAGCACTCTATCCAGGATGACAGCTTGAGGCTCTGTCTCAAAAACAAACAAAAACACTTTCTTATGAGATTCAAATTTGAAAAAAAATCTGTATTTGATGCAGGTGACATTCTTTTCATGATGGAGGGTCCGTGACAGGGACCATCTTGCCCAAGTCTAAGGATGGCCCTTATCTTCATATATAGCAGGTTTTCTAGAACGTTCCCCCAAAACATTCAGGCTGTCAACGCCACCCAGCCCCATGATGAGAGGGGCCGGGCACCCCAGCTACCCTGTGCCCTCCATCACTGGCCCTTTCCTTGAGGCTGACAATAGCTTCTTTTCCAATCCAGGGCTGATCTGAAGTGCAAGTCTAACTTCTGCCCCATCTCGGGCTGTCCGGGCTGAACACAACCTGAGCCTGAGGATTAACTGCCATAGTCGTGTCTCAGTAAGGAGACCATTGGTTTTACAATGGGACATTTTTGAAAACGAAAGGAGGCACTATTAATACTTACACTCCCCAGGTGCAGTGACTCACACTTGTAATCCTAGCACTCTGGGAGACTGAGGCAGGTGGATTGCCTGAACTCAGAAGTTCGAGACCAGCCTAAGCCAAGAGCGAGACCCTATCTCTACTAAAAATAGAAAAACTAGCTGGGCATTGTGGTGGGTGCCTGTAGTCCCATCTGTTCTGGAGGCTGAGGCAGGAGGATTGCTTGAGCCTAGGAGTTTGAGGTTGCTGTGAGCTATGATGATGCCATGGCAATCTACCCAGGGTGACAGAATAAGACTCTGTCTCAGAATAAATAAATAAATAAATAAATAAGTAAATAAGCAAATAAATGGAAAAACTAGGCAAGCATTGTGGTGCAAGCCTGTAGTCCCAGCTACTTTGGAGGCCAAATAAGAGGATCCCTTGAGCATAGGAGTCTGAGGTTGCTATGAGTGATGATACCACGGCACTCTACCCAGGGTGATGAATGAGACTCTGTTCCCACTTCTCCTGCAAAATAATAATAATTACACCAGGATGACAGGTGCAAACTAAGGTGTGCCAGCAAACTGGGATGTGTGGTGACTCCTTTTCAAGCCACTCTCCCCACTCTGCACGTTCAGATACAGCAGGCACGCTGGTCAGCACTCTGCCTGCTCCTGTTGCCTCCTGGGCTGGCACTCCTCACACTTGCAGGCTCACTTGTCCCCTGTGAGGACAAGTCACCCTTGTACCTGGCAAAAGCCTCTATTTCCATAAAGGTTTTCTGAAAAATCAGTGACAGGAGGCTGATTGGTTAATAAGAGGAAAAAGATACAAATTTATTTAATATGTATAAGGGACCCTCAGAATGGACCCTCAGAACCCTTAGGTGTCTTCAGGTAAAATGGGTTATGGCAGGGAACAAGAGGAATTCTGCTGAAGGACAATAAACCATTGCTAGGGAGGATGAGTGGATGGGGGAACAAAATCAACTGGTTAATAGTCCTCCTTGGAATTTGAATGAGTCTGAGAGGCAGGAGGTTGTCTTCTTTCTGGTGTGATCACATACTTGGGAGGGGAGGAAAAGAATAGTTGTTCTTCTAGGGGGGTCTGGAACTTGGTGTGTGTTTGTGGGGGATCAGAGCAACCTTGAAGCTTCTTCAGACGATACAGCATGTTAAAGACCGGGCCAGTGGCTCACACTTTTATTATTATTATTTTTTAACTTTGTCACCCTCAGTAGAGTGCTGTGGCATCATAGCTCACAGCGACCTCAAACTCTTGGGCTCAAGCAAGCGATTCTCTTGCCTCAGCATCCCAAATAGCTGGGACTTCAGGCTCCTACTACAAGGCCTAGCTATTTTTAGAGACGAGGTGTCACCCTGGCTCAGGTTGATCTTGAACCTGTAAACTTAGACAATCCACCTGCCTTGGCCTCCTAAATTCCGGGATTACAGGCATGAACCACCGCACTGGGTCTCATGCTTGTAATCTTAACACTCTGGAGGCTGAGGTAGGTGGATTGCTTGAGGTCACACTCTACCCAGGGCGACAGGTGAAATTGTCTCAAAAACAAACAAACAGAAAAACAACAAAAAAACAAAAACAAAGGGTGGTGCCTGTGGCTCCGTCAGTAGGGCGCCGGCCCCATATACCGAGGGTGGTGAGTTCAAACCCTGCCCCGGCCAAACTGCAACAAAAAAATAGCCGGGTGTTGTGGCGGGCACCTGTAGTCCCAGCTACTCGGGAGGCTGAGGCAAGATAATCAGCTAAGCCCAAGAGCTGGAGGTTGCTGTGAGCTGTGTGAGGCCACGGCACTCCACCGAGGGTGATAAAGTGAGACTCTGTCTCTACAAAAACAAAACCAAAACCAAAAAAACCCTAGCATGTTCAAATGCCTTTTTCTAATGGGCAAAATATTCCTGATTCCTTCATCTTCTGCAGGAAGCCATCCTGGTCCTTTAGTGGACGACCTGCCCATTCTGTGCCCACGCTGCCACCCCCCCTGCTGAGCTTCCTCCCAGCATGTGGTCGGTCCTCAGTGAACAGTCTGGGGTCTGACCCAGGAACTGGGAGATGGGGGTAGGCTATGTGAGGGCGATGGGGGGAGGGGACCCACCAGGAGGCTGCTTCTTGTGTCTCCTGCGTGGTCCCATGCCCTCCCTTGCAGCTGCTGCACTCATGGGCTTGGTGATAGGGCTGTGGATAACAGGGCCCAGTAAGGAACATGAGAACATGAAGCTTTGGCTTCTGATATGGAACTAGGGTCTCCTGTTGCTCCAGGTGATCCCAGCGGTCAATCCTTCTGGGCCAGCCTTCTAGACAAGGGCATCTTGACTTAAATCTCCCTGGGACCTTTACTTCACTCTCTTCACTCACCTGCCATTCCAGGAGTGGCCACCAGAGGGAAGCCTACCCCACCGGCCTTTGAGCCCAGGTCCTGCCAGGCTGGACCCTAGCGACCTGCCATTCTGGGCTGTCAAAGAATCCCGCTCTGTGGGATCCTGTTCGGGTCCAGGAGGGTTGGGAAGGACAGTCTAG
Source organism: Arctocebus calabarensis (assembly GCA_963573935.1). NCBI lineage: Eukaryota > Metazoa > Chordata > Mammalia > Primates > Lorisidae > Arctocebus > Arctocebus calabarensis. The sequence goes on from CAUYON010156641.1 coordinate 49,954, forward strand.
GGTTCCTGGAACGAGGGCCCTGCCTGTCCTGGGACCACTAGAGCCAGCCGGGAGCCAGGGCAGTCCTTCCCGAGGGCTGCTCAGGCTCTCTCCCGCTGCAGCCTCAGTGGGGAGGCTTTTGCCTCATGGCCCGAGAGGTGGAGGGGAGTCCCCGGGGCCTGTGGGTGCTGGCCTGGGTCAGGAAACTCATAGTGAAACCAGAGAGATCTTGCAGTGAAATTCATTCCGTGCAGCACACCTGCCTCTGGGCAGGGCTGGGAGGGACAAGGAAGCGTCAGAGCCCCACGCAGTGGTGGTGGCTGCGGGAGGGGCCAGCACCTTATCTGATGGGCCCGGCCTTTCTCACAGCCGCCCTGACAGGCGGACCACGCCGGTGGGCAGGGGCTCTGCAGGCCTTGTGGGCCCGGCTTCCCCACCTGCCCAGTGGGCAGGGAAGCAGAGAGCCTGGGAAAGGCGCGGGCGGCAAGTGGCGGCTGGAGGGGAGCGGGTACTGTGGGGCTGGGCACAGGGCAGGCCCCTCTGAGGCCTGGAGACACGTCAGGCACCTACTGCTAACGAACGGATGGTTCCAACGTAAAAACGAGAATTTGCACATCGCCGGATGTGGTCTGGGTGGATTCAGGAGCTCCTGGGTTCAGGGGATGAAGTGGGAGGAGGCTCTGGCCAGACAAGGGCTCCGGGCCGTCTCCTGCGTGCAAACTGTCCTCAATACTGCCACTGGGTGGGTACTGTGCCTGGAAGGTCAGTCTGAACCTGAGGCGCTGGCCAAGGTGGCTTTCTGGGGTGTCCTCCTCACCCACCCATACCTAGAGACCCCTGTGGTGGGGAGGGGCTGGAGATCTGAGGGGCAGGTGATCCATGCTACAGAAGTCCACTTGGTACCTCTTGGGGGACCCTGTCCAGAGCTGCCTTTGATCTGGAATGGAGGTTCCTTACCCCCCAGGTGAGTGGGTGTCTAGGCACCGCTGTGTACCCATATAGTATTCATAGATCATTTAACCTACAGGCATAATTTTATATGTCAATCTAATGTTCTAACTTTAAAATAAGGAGCGTCCTGGGTGCCTTCAAAAGGGCCAGAGGGCCTGAGAGTCAGAAGAGGCCCCTCCCCTCCCCTCCACTGCAGACTGCCTCTCTGAGCACAAAGGCATCTCCAGGGGGAAGATGGTGTGTCGATTCAGGCCCCTTCACGGGGAGGGAGAAAGGTAAAGTAAGACTTCTCAAGTCCGGCCACCTGCTCATACGGCCAAAGGGTGGGGACCCCAGTTGACCTGGCTAAGGCTGGGCCCTGCCAGAAGGAGGTGCGGCCTTGGGCAGACCACGGGATGGGGTCCTGGCATCGTCTGGGGGAGAGGGAAGAAGAGTCAGCACTGTGTTACCTCCCCATTGCAAAGAGGGAAAAACTGGGCACAGAGAGAAGGAATTATAGGCCTCAGGTCACACGGTTGACAAGTGAGGAGCTGGGACAGCCAGCCTCTGAAGCTGTAACCCAAGGAGGCTTGGCCACCTGTCCTGGGGTGTGCATCCCAGCCTGGTCACTCTGATGGGCAGAGACCCAGGCCTGCCAGTGGCCAGGTGTGGCCAGCCTTATGGGACGTAGAGGGACCTGGTGGCTTCTTCCCAGAGCTGCCTTTGATCTTGAAGGGAACACCCTTCTCCCCAGGTCAGAAGGGATCTGGGCACTGCTATGTTCCCATACACAGGTAATGTAAACTATAGCTATAATTTCAAATGTAGTGATTAAAAAAAAATCAATCCTAATTTGTCCTAATTTCAAAATAAGGGAGAAATAAAAGGAAATAATTTTATCATTTCATTATAGATATTCGATCTGAAAAGTGCTTGGGTGGACGTGACTTCCAGAGGACTCAGGTGCTACAGACACAAACAGGAAGCACAACCTCCAGGCTCAGTGACCTCCTGGAGACGCAATGGCATTCCAGGGCCACCTGCCTCAAAATGGCAAGCCTCTTCTTCTTCTTTTTTTTTTTTTGAGACAGAGTCATACTTTTGTCCTCAGTGGAGAGCTGTGGTGTCATAGCTCACAGCAACCTCAAACTTTTGGGCTGAAGCAATCCTCTTGCCTCAGATTGCTTCCATGTAGCTGGGAGCTTTCACCACAACGCCCGGCTAGTTTTAGAGATGGGGTCTCACTCTTGCTCAGGCTGGTCTCAAACTCCTGAGCTCAAGCAACCGCCTGGCCTTGGCCTCCCAGACTGCTGGGATTACCTGCGTGAGCCACTGCACCTGGCCTCGGCAAAGCTCTTCTTGGTAAATTTCCCAAATAAAACAAGGGTCCATCTCACCTTGGTTTTCATCCCTAGGAAATTCTGTCTTTGGCAACCATGTGGAGGAGAAGTAGGCCTCAGACTCTGATGCTTACAGGCAGGGTTTCACCTATGCCAGGATTTCTCATTCTCAGCACTATTGACATGGGCGGAATTATTGCTGTGCATTGAGGTATGTTTGGCAGGAGCCCCGGACTCTACCCCTAAATGCCAGTAGCACCTCCAAGGTCATGACAGTCCGAAGTTTCTCCAGAATTGCCAAATGTCCTGAGTTGGGAACCATTGACCTAGGTGTGTACGTGGAGGGGACATTCAGATGCCAAGTGGGCTGTAGGACAACTTGCCAATGGGCAGGCTGTCCCTCCCCTCCCAGACCCCCCATCCCAGTGCCTACAGCACCCGTTACTGCAACAGCCCAAACTCCCCGCACATTTCCTAACTAGCCCATGGGAGAAGCACAGCCGCAGCTGAGGGCCTCTGACCTGATTCTGCAATCTGGTAAGTGGGATGGGGGCAGGGACACTGAGACACCCTTCCCCTCCCTGGCATGCACTGGGAGGCCCACTGTCTCCTCTCTCCCTCAGCCTGATCACTTTGTAATAGCTGCTTCCTCACTGGCCTGCTGGAGACTTGTGGCACCCGCTCCAGGGCTCCCATTGCTCCTGTGGCTGGCCCCTGTGCCTCTCTCAATTCCTGCCTCATCCTTGCAGCTGCCTGGAATGTCGGCTTTCCTTAGGACCTTCTTCTCTGCTGTCACTCTGGAATTCCAGAGGAGTCTTCGGTCTGGCAGAGCTTTCTCAGCCCAGGCCTTCTCCTCCAGGGAGCCCTCCTGGGCTGCTGTTTCCTTTGCATTGCTTCTCCAGCCCCATGGGCAGCATCCACCTAGGATGTGTTTCTCATCGGCCCCCATTCCCTCCATCCCATCATCTCACCATCTCTCAAGCAGTCAAGGTCTTTCCTCTTTGCAGCATCCCTGTCCTGGCCCAAAGTCTGGCTCCTGAAATGCACCATAAATATTAGAGGCAAAGTTGAGGTTGTGGCTTGGTCCAATTCCATCTTCATTCACTGAGGCCTCTGATGCCCCTCCCCCAAACTAATGTGGGTGTCTGCTCAGGGGCAAGTCTGGGGAGTCGTGAGGAAGCGGGAGGGTCACAGTGCTGGAGGGACCCGGAATCTCAACTCCCTGCCCCAGGCATCTGCCCCTTCTCCTACAGGAAAGAGGAGAGAAGGAGGCTTCAGGCGGATATAGGAATTTCTCCGTGGGGAAAAGCTACTCAGATCCACATGGGAAGTGGGGCTGAGAGAGCACTGGGGTGCTGGGGTGCCCTAATTCCCACCTGTGGGACTCCTCTGGGGTTCAGCCCTCCGGCCAGCTCCCTGCCACATGTAGTTTGTGGAGCCGAACATCCTGTCCCTAAGGTGTCCCTGCAGCATTGAGCACTGGGTGTGGGCAGCAGCCCTGGGCAACCTGGAGTGTCTTCTTGCTCTTCATCTACCCCCAGGCCCTCCCATGCCGACCAAGGTTCACTCCAGACAAGCAGGGTAGGGCTATACGGCTGCACACCCCGCCCCCACCTGTCCATTCCTCAGCCTCCTTGGGCCCTGGACCAAACTTGGCAGAGCCCCTAGCTTGCCTTGTCCCGCTTTGCTCTGCCCGTGCCTGTCCAGCTTCTGCAACACCTCTTCAACGGCCTCCAGACTAGAGGTGCCTGGTGGATAAGGCCCCTTCCCAGCTGGCAGGGCTGGGGGCACAGTGGTGAGTGACGCCTCGGCCCTAGGAAGGCACAGGAGGAGGGGCCCCCTGATGCCTTGCAGGGCTCACGTCAAGCCTGGGAAGCAAAGTACTCACCACCTTCCAGCTCTGCCAATTTCTGCCAGGCCTCAGTGCCTCCAACTGGGAAATGGGGCGAGTGACCGGCATTATCTATTCCTGGTAGCCACTGACAGAAAAAGCCAATAATCTACCTGGAATCAGCTCCCTCAGGCCAGTTGGGTCTTGGGTCTCAGGCCCCCAGCACTGCCCTGTACTGCTGGGCATGGGCGCCCCATGCTGCAGCTGGCAGGGCTCTGGGCACCCCTGCCTGCCTGGCCTCTCCCCCAGTTCCTCGGGCTCCTGCCAGTGATGCAGGCAGCCGGCCCTGGCCCAGAGGAGGTTTCTCTTGGCCAGTGTGGACACACCCGCTCCTGGGCCTGGCCTGGCTCCCAGCTCCTCTCCCATGCCTTGTGTCTTCACGCAGCCCCCGCCTTGGGCTGGTTCCTCCTGGGCTCTGGTCAGGTCAGTGACTGCCTTCCCACCTGGTTCCTGCTGGTCCTTGACCTGCTTTTTACCAGGAGCAGCAGTGAGGCCTGCTGGGAGGACGTGGGGAGAAATTCCCAGGGGCCAGTGTGCCCCTCCTCTGTAGGTTCTGTCCCTGGGGGTACTAGACCACTATGGGCCACTCCGGGCAGCACAGCTGGAGATGGCAGCATGGCCAGGGTAGGGGACACAGCCGGCATAGCACAGAACTGAAGAAGACCCTCTGCCCAGAGGCCCAAGGACACCCCCTCCCCCCAGGCCCAGCGAGGCTGTCACTGTGTGTGTGTGGGAGGGATGAGCCATGGCAGAGGGTGTGACAGTGAGAGTGTGGGTTGGGCCCCGACAGCCCATGTGCAGAAGGGCGGCCATGAGAATGAGTCTCTGGGTGGAGACCTAGGGCAGGGGATGCCCTCACTTTCTGGGACATCCTAGGAGAGAAGATTTGGGGAACAGGGCAGATAGTGCAACAGAAAATCGTGACCACTAGGTGTCACTAGAGCCCATGGGACAGAAGAAGTCCCCCAGCTGGGGACACAGAGCCCCTTACTCCCCTGGTGTGCTCACTCTCACACGTAGAGGGTCTGCCTGGCCCTGTCCAGGTGTCTGAGAGTACTCTAGCAGTGTCGAGCCAGTGGGGTGGCACTGCCCCGTCCCAGAGGACACATTGTCTGTGGAGGCCACCGTGTCCCCACCTCCTGCCCACACAGACCCAGGCTGAGGACAGAGGGGTGGGGAAGCAGCACCCCTCCCAGCCCACTCATCCTCTCCCCTGTGTGCACCTCTGCCCTGCATCTAGGTCCAGCTGCGCAGTAGGCTCCCAAAGCCCCACCCCAACTGCTGGGGGCCTTCCTCAGCCTCCCCCCACCCCTCTTCCAGAGCCAGCCCCACCTCCTGCTGTGCGGTCACATATCCAGTGCCCAGCAAGGACCTTCTGTGTGCTGGGGGGCAGAGCTTGTGTGCTAGAGAATGCAGTGAACAAGTAAATAAACCAGAGAATTTGTAGTGGAGACAGTGTCACACAGGAAAAAAATCACGAAGGAGGCTGGGCTCAGTGAGTCTCTTGTTTCAGCCTCCCAAGTAGCTGGGACTACAGGCACCCACCACAACACCCGGCTATTTTTCAGAGATGAAGTCTCGCTCTTGCTCAGGCTGGTCTTAAACTCCTGAGCTCAGGCAATCCATCCACCTTGGCCTCCCAGAGTGCTAGGATTACAGGTGTGGGCCTCCATGCCTGGCCAAATTTTCTGTCTTTTAAAAAAACGTTTTGGGGGGGGCGGTGCCTGTGGCTCAGCGAGTAGGGCGCCAGCCCCATATGCAGAAGGTGGTGGGTTCAAACCCAGCTTCCGCAGAACTGCAAAAAAAAAAAAAAAACGTTTTGGGACCAGGCTTGGTGGCTCATGCCTGTAATCCTAGTACTCTGGGAGGCTGAGGCAGGTGGATGGCTTTAGCTCATGGGTTCAAGACTAGCCTGAGAAAAAAGCAAAATCCCCATCTCTATTATAAATTGAAAATCTGAGGCAAGAGTATCTCTAGAGCCAAATAGTTGAGGTTGCTGTGAGCTGTGATGCCATAGCACTCTACCCAGGGTGACAGCTTGAGACTCTGTCTCAAAAAAAAAAAAAAAAAAATCATGGAGGAACTGGAAAGGCTGTAGAGAAGCTGCTTTGGTGCTAACGAGGGCCGTGGTGGTGGTGGGGTCCCCAGGGAGGGCCCCGTGAGCAGGTAAAAAAGAGGATCAGTCCTGTGAACTCCTGAGGGAAGAGCATTCAGGGAAGTTGGAACAGTATGTGCAAAGGCCCGAGGCAGGAACAAGCCAAACCTGTTAGTGTAACACCTGCATGGAGGTGATAAGCTATGCAGATTGGAGGTGGGAGGAAGCAGGGCCTTGGGCCAAGCTGCCTTCTTCTTCCCAGGTCCTTGGGGCAATCCTCTCTGCAGAAAGAGGGGTTGTGAAGCCTTCTGGCTGGCCTGTAACCGAAGGACTTGTCCTATCCGGGTCTGGTCACAGCCGAGGAGATGCCATGGTTTGACCCCACCCTCAACCCCATAGGCCAAGGAGCAGATAAAATCTCAAGAAGGGCCCTTCCCAAACCACCTGAGGGCTCCCCAATGCAGGGAAACACTGGGCCTTCCCAGCTCCTGACTCCTAGACAGGGTGTTCTTGGTTGGGGGTTAAGTCTTTCTTTCTTTCTTTTTTTTTTTTTTGAGACAGACTTTCACTCTGTTGCCCTGGGTAGAATGATGTGACATCATAGCTCACAGCAACCTTAAACTCTTGGGCTCAAGTGATCCTCCTTCTTCAGCCTCCCAAGTAGCTGGGACTACAGGTGCCTCCCACAATGTCCAACTAGTTTTTCTAATTTTAGTAGAGATGGGGTCTTGATCTTGCTCAGGCTGGTTTTGAACTTCTGAGCTCAAGCCATCCCCCTGCCTCGGCCTCCCATAGTGCTGGGATTACAGGTGTGAGCCAGTGCTCCTAGCCCCCTAAGTCCTTCTACTGCCCACCACCCTGTAGTCTCTGCAGCCCCCCGTGAGTAAAACCAAAGGCCTCACCATAGCTACGACCTTACACTCAGCCCCTGTGACCTTGCTCACCTCACCAGCCACTCTGTCACCCACCTGGCACCAGCCACACTGCCCTAGGGCCTTTGAACTTGCTATTCTCTCTGCCTGGAAGGCTCTTCCACCAGGCATCTTCAGAGTCCCTACAGAACTCTGCTCAAATGTCACATCCTCAGGAAGCTTTCTCTGACTATTCCTTTGGGAAGCACACCCCCCACTTCAGTACTTTTTTCCTTTTCATCTGCCTTTTCCCTGATCGCCATTAGCACCTCTAGGTCTATTACTTATTTGCTTTACCCATCTCCCCCGGAGCCCACCAGTCTGGAAGCTGAGCGGTCTGTTTAGCTGACTGGGGCAGCTGCACCACCTGGGAAGTACTTAAATGAATAAATGGGACAGTGATGGCAAGGCTCCCCCATCTCTCCGACCTCCTCTGGCCACGGTGGGACCAGAGTTTGGGCCTTAACATCCACCTATGTCCAGCAGAGCTAAAGGCCCGAGCAAGCTGCCACCTGCCCAGGTGGCAAGAGGTCCCCAGGCTTTGCCCTGCCCTGCTTGTCATGCTGTGGGTCCCGACAAGGCCGGTGTGGGGAGATGGCCCCATGAGAGCTTTCTAGGGCCAATCTAAGCTGGAAGTGGGGGCCAGAGTGGCAGAGCCACCAACAACACATATTTGGTCTTGTTTAGTGCCCCCAGGTAAACACTGTAAGGTGTGAAATGCTGGTGTGGTGGTGACAGGGATGGGGAGTAGGGATGGTGGTGACAGGGGTGGTGGTGACAGGGATGGTGGTGACAGGGGTGGTGGTGACAGGGATGGGGAGTAGAGATGGTGGTGACGGGTGGTGGCGACAGGGGTGGTGGTGACAGGGATGGTGGTGACAGGGGTGGTGGTGACAGGGATGGGGAGTAGGGATGGTGGTGACGGGTGGTGGCAACAGGGGTGGTGGTGACAGGGATGGTGGTGACAGGGGTGGTGGTGAGCAGGGATGGTGGTGACAGGGGTGGTGGTGGCAGGGGTGGTGGTGAGCAGGGATGGTGGTGACAGAGATGGCGGTGACAGGAGTGGTGGTGACAGGGATGGTGGTGAGCAGGGATGGTGGTGACAGGGGTGGTGGTGAGTAGAGATGGTGGTGACAGGGGTGGTGGTGACGGGTAGTAGGGATGGTGGTGATGGGTGGTGGTGAGTATGGATGGTGGTGAGTAGGGATGGTGGTGACAGGGGTGGTGGTGACAGGGATGGTGGTGAGTAGGGATGGTGGTGACAGGGATGGTGGTGACAGGGGTGATGGTGACAGGGATGGTGGTGACAGGGGTGGTGGTGACAGGGGTGGTGGTGAGCAGGGGTGGTGGTGACAGGGGTGGTGGTGAGTAGAGATGGTGGTGACAGGGGTGGTGGTGACAGGGATGGTGGTGAGCAGGGGTGGTGGTGACAGAGATGGTGGTGACAGGGGTGGTGGTGGCAGGGGTGGTGGTGAGCAGGGATGGTGGTGACAGATATGGCGGTTACAGGAGTGGTGGTGACAGGGTTGGTGGTGAAATGGATGGTGGTGAGCAGGTATGGTGGTGAGTAGAG
>CAUYON010156643.1:0-20406 GCA_963573935.1 Arctocebus calabarensis
AGAAAAGGGAACACTTCTACATTGCTGGTGGGAATGTAAACTAATACATCCATTTTGGAAAGACGTTTGGAGAATACTCAAAGATCTAAAAATAGACTTGCCATTTGACCCTATAATTCCTTTACTGGGTATATATCCAGATGACCAAAAATCACAGAACAACAAACATATCTGTACCAGATTGTTTATTGCAGCCCAATTCATAATTGCTAAGTCATGGACGAAGCCCAAGAGCCCATCGATCCACGAATGGAGTAATACACTGAGGTACATGTATACCATGGAATATTATGCAGCCTTAAAGAAGGATGGTGACTTTTCCTCTGTCATATTTACATGGATGGAGCTGGAACATGCTCTCCTTAGCAAAGTATCTCTAGAATGGAAGAAAAAGTATCCAATGTATATACCCCTAATATGAGACAAATTCTTTATTGTTCAAGTGAAGGCTACAACCCATTTATTGCACAGGAAGACGGGGAAAGGGGAGAGGGAGGGAAGGATAGGAAGAGGGTGGGGGCAGATGGGACAAATGGTGAGAGCACATGTGTGGTACATATTTGAAGGGTCAGGAGAAAACTTCTAAATACGGATCAAAAATGTTTTCACATAGTAAACGAGAAAATTTCATGAATGTTATGTCAATTAGGTTGATAAAAATATCTCAGATTGCATGTGAAGCCCGCACACTGTACCCCATGATTGAACTAATGTACACAGCTATGATTCAATTAAAAAAAAATTATTTAGGAAACAGCAAGAAAAACCATAATATGGTTTTCTTTTAGCATCATTGAATAAGTGCTTCTGACCTGACACTGTTCTACCTTTGCCTATTCCTAAATACACTAATCAGATTTATGTTTTCCAGAAATGTCATCAAGCCACACACAGCAATAAAGATGGTTCCAGTCCATGAATCCCTGTATCACTCTCTTCTGGAGAAACCCCTACTGCCCCCTTCTATCATCACCCGATTCAGCAGAAAGCAGTTAGATCGAGTCTTCGCCCCTTTTCCCTAACAGCAGTTAGAGTTTCTACTCAGAGAAGGAGAATTGATGCAGGACAATTGGCGCCCTAGGCAGTTCAGCAGGGCTGGGGGACCTGCTGCCTCCTCCTTGGCAGTGTCAGTGGTGTGGCAGCCAGCTGAAGAGCCAGGGGGCTGGATGACAGGCAAGGAGGGGCACCTCCAACCTCCACCAGAGGCTCCAATTGCCAAAAACACTGTACAACTGCTGAGGAGACACCTGTGCCTTGGTGTCTCCTTCACTTCACACTTAGGACTAAATGTGGAACCCCCATTTCCTATGCCTAGGTCAATTTCTTGTGAATTTCCTAGGCCTCAATTCCACGAATGGACTGTATCCATTCATTGACACACTCTTTCACCTTGTCCCTGGCGGAAGGGACAGTATTCATTCGTTTCCTGGCCAAGGAACCCATACACCTATATGTACCCTGAGACTAAAGGCCTAAAGGAGGAGATTGAGGAAGACTGGGAGAGAAACGGGAGAGCTTCTCTCTCCCCACTTGAATTCTCTCCCTCTACCAGGAGCTTTAGTGTTTTCTGTATTCTTTTCTGTGAATAAATTCTGTCTTACCACTAGGAGGCGAGGGGGAATAATGTAATGAAGAATAATAAAATACATGTTAATTGGAAAAAAAAATTCAATGTACTCCATACTAATATGAAATCAATATATAAACAATTACATGTTCTTAAGAACAATAAAACACTAATATAGTCCAGTTCTGAGTTACAGGGCAGAGGAATGGGAGAGAGGGAGAGGATGTATGGCAGAAGGAGGGAGAGCCTGAGGCGGGATCTGACCTAATGTGCACATTATGAGGGTGTATTTTTTATTTATTTAAAAAATAAAATAGTTGTAGCAATAGTGGACAAATGTTTCAGTTCAAAATACTACACTCTAAATATTATTGAACACTCTTATGTTTGAATCTTTACTATTTTCTTTTCTGGGTGAGGGGCTCTTCTACAAATGTAACTGTACCCTGGAAGTGAGAACAATATAACCTAAAAATTATACCTTCATGTTAATTTGAATAAAGTTTTAAAAAATTCATAATAATTATTGTAGAAAATATCTTCCTTTTGCAGGCATGAATCACTTAATGGACAAATCACTTGCTTATCAAGATTATTTTACTCATCAAACACTCATTATTTGTGGTATTTTTGAAGAGTTGGAGGTAGATTATACAAGAAGATGAAACTTGTATCAGGGAAACAGAACCAATTCAGAGAAACAAAATCAATAGAATACACACACACATATAAAATAGAGAAAGAACATATAATATACATAAACCTTTTTATATAAGTTTTATGTATTTATATGTTATTTACAATTGGCTCATGCTATCATAGAAGCTGAGAAGTCCATATCCAGGAAAGCCAATAATACAGTTTGGTCTGACTACAAAGGCTAGTACATGGGCAGGAGTAACACATCCAAATGAGGGATTCATTGCCTCCAAAGTCCAAAGTATTCCAGTAAGCATTGTGCCTCTTTCTCATTTATGGGAGAGAATGGTGCAATGATTTATGCTTCACCTTAAAAGAGTATCTTGACTACTAGAGATTTCACTGAGGTAGAAAGCTTGTGAATTGTTGAATTTATTTCCTCATCTTTTGATATGTAAATGTCCCAATAAATCCACAGTGGTTGCTAATTTCAACTTGCTAGATTGAATCAACATTATAGCATCAATGTACCAGTGTACTATCTTGCAGAAGGGAAAAGTAATTGAGATCCTTAAAAACTGTATTATGACAAAGGGCTGAAGGATGATAATGAAAATGAATTTCTGGCCTTGCCAACTGAAAGCAAAAACTGGTTCTGGTGATTTTTACTAACAGGTGCCATGAAATAAAGCATTTACCAGGTTACTAGCTGCATATCAGCTAAAGGAAGATGTGTTAATTTGCTCAAGCAGTGAAGCCATATCTGGTTCATAGGCTATAATGAGAGTTATAACCTGGTTAGGTTTAATATAATCCACTGTTATTGTCTGTCTTCTACAAAACTCCAAGAGATGAGTTAAATGGGGATGTGTGTGGTGGTATTCACCACCCCAGCGTCATTCAAGCCCTTGATGGTGGCAGTCACAATCCATAATTCCATAATGTCCACAATCCTTCCAGAAATGTGATATTTCTTTTGGTTAATATTTTCCTATGTAGAAGAAGTCCTAGTCATTTCTGCTTAAGCTTTCACAACATAGTAACCTTAATCCAAAGGTCCAAGAATGAATATGGGTATCCTACAACCGGCTGAGTGTGCTGAGTTTATGTATTTTAATTATGCATTTAATTATACCATGGGGTGGGTTCAGCAACCCACTGGGCCCACTGTGAGGAGACAGACCTGAACAAATCTCTACAGATCACCTGACCTTCACGAGCCCCTACTCTGACTGGTGAAGCAAAGTGATGTTTTGGAACTGTTGTAATTAGTATCCATGTTTAGCAGTTCTCAATAGATATAATTATTTTCCTTTTCTCAATGGGAAGTTACTATAGTGAAAATCTGTAGATTCCTTTGGAGAAGTCTCAGAGACAGATTAAAAATATAAATTTTTAGCAGTGTACCAAACGTGTCTTCTAGGGGAAATAGTCTCTTCTTTTTTAGGGCACTGGGACTATAAGCTAGTTTACATTTTGGAATTGATTAAGAGACCATGACTCAAATTAGACTTTTGTTCATTTGATCCAGATCTTATACTATTTATACTGTTCAAGTAAGAATTTATTTGTTTTTTTCAATAATGAAGCCATTTTTTATTTTTTATACCACTCCCTTTATCTTTTATATGTTTATCTGCATACTTACACAGTATGGTCAGAACTCAATACATTTCTTATTGGTTAATTACAAATGTAGGTCAAAGTCATGATAGGCTTTCACCTTCATTTTTTTTCCATCATCCTTCATTCTTCTGTCTTAACTTTTTCAATGGAAAAGAAACACAACTCCGTAAAATAATTTAAAGAGGTTTATTCTGAGTCAAATTTGAGGACCATTGCCTGGAGCCTCCATCAAGAAGTTGAATAAGTTGACTAGCAGTCATTGGGTTGCAGTTTAGTTTTATACATTTCAGGGAGATAGGAATTACAAGTAAAGTTGTAAATCAGTGTACGGAAGGCATACATTGTTTTGGCCCCCAAAGGTAGGACATCTCAAGTACAAATTTATTTTTAATTATTTTTAAAGTTTTTACATTTCATAATATTGTGGGGTTACACATGTTTTGATTACATAGTTTGCTTCTGTATGTTTTAAGTCAAAGTTACAGTTGTACCCTTCACCCAGAAAGTTTGCAATGTACCCAGTGAGTGAAACTTACCTATTTCCTTCTCCCCTCTCCCACAGCCTCTTAAATGTCACTGAATTTTGCTTCCAGATAAGCACAATTATGCTAATTAACTAGTTCCAATTAAGTACTAAGTACATGTGGTATTTGTTTTCATTTTTGCAATACTTAGGAGAATGGTCTATAATTCCATCCAGGTTGTTACAAAAGATAGAATCAGCAAAGAAAGATGAATAGAATTCATCCTTCTTATGGCTGAATAGAATTCCATACATACATATACCACATTTTATTGATCCATCAATGAATTTGTGTTGTTTCCAAATCTTTGTGATTGTGAATTGTGCTGCTACAAACATTCGAGAGCAAATATCTTTTTCATAAAATGTCTTTTGTTGGCAAATATCCTGCAGTGGGATTGCAGGACTAAATGGCAGGTCTACCATAAGTTCTTTGAGGGATTTCTATACACACTGTTTTTATTGTTAAATCATAGCTGTGTACATAAATGCAATCATGGGGTAGAATGTGCTGGGTTTATATGCAATTTGAAATATTTTCATCAAACTGGTTAACATAGCCTTCATGGCATTTTCTTAGTTATTGTATTCAGACATTTATATTCTGCATTTAGTAAGTTTCACCTGTTATTTCTAAGATGCACCATAGGTGTGGTCCTACCAATTACCTTTCCTCCACCAATCCTTACCCTTCCCTGCCTTTCCCTTGCCCCTTTCACCATATTCTTGTGCTATAATTGAGTTATCACTTTCACATGGAAGCTATAAATTAGTTTCATAGTAAGGCTGAGTACATTGGATACTTTTCCTTCCATTCTTGAGATACTTTGCTAAGAAGAATATGTTCCATCTCCATCTTTGTAAATGTAAAAGAGGTAAAGTCTCCATATTTCTTTAAGGCTGCATAATATTCCATGGTGTGCATATACCACAATTTATTAATCCATTTGTGGGTCAATAGACACTTGGGCTTCTTCCATGACTTACCAATTATGAATTGGGCTGCAATAAACATTCTGGTACAAATATCTTTGTTATAATGTGATTTTTGGTCTTCTAGATATATACCTAGCAGAGGAATCATAGGATCAAATGGCAGATCTATTTTTAGATCTCTAAGTATTCTCCAAACATCTTTCTAAAAGGACTGTATTAGTTTGCATTCCCATCAGCAGTGTAGACGTGTTCCCTTTCCTCCACATCCTTGCCAACATCTCTGGTTTTAGGATTTTGTGATATGGGCTAATCTTACTGGAGTTAGATGATATCTCAAATTAGTTTTGAGTTGCATTTCTCTTATGATTGAGGATAATGAGCATTTTTTCATGTGTCTGTAGGACATGCGCCTGAAGTCGAACTTCAGTTTGTTTGACTGAAGTTTGTTGTCCCATCAAAAGTTTATGAGTGTTTCTTTCTCTCTGCATCCACACCAGCCATCTGCTGATTGGAGAGTTTATGGTGTGAGCCTGCCCTGGTTTGGTTTAATGTAGAGGAAGAGTTACAAAGGCTTAGGGAAACTGGAATGTTAAGGATAAATTGTAGTTAAAAATTTATTCACTCACACCAGAAGGGTCCAGAAGCATACCATTTACTACTTATATGAGAAATAATTTGTAAGAAGAGTCTTGACATTATTGAAGAGCTCTGCGATCTCTCTTCTCTGTAGACAGACATTAAAGTGTGGTCTGTGATCACTGAATGGGAAAAACTAAATGTAATGGGAGTAATTGGACACTGGGGTGGGAAAGGCCAAGTGGCAACACTAAATTGCCAAAGGCTACATGGGCATGGATACCATAATGAACAGCAGAGTCAAAGAAGCGATCAGAATAGTCTGACTTGAACAGACCTAAGGCACTCACCAGCTCTTAGAAGTGAAATAGAATAGCAAGTCACTAGTAAGAGAATTTAAGATTTAGAAGAAAAGATGTGGTTCATTCTCCCAAAATGAAAATTTTTCATTGCATAAAATAAGGTGAATCTCTTATTAGGCAAAAATTTTATGTTTGGGAAAGATGCAGGATATGGTTATTGTAGATATTTTTAAAATATTAACTGTCAGATAAATATTTCTTATAAAAATTATAAACATCATGCTAAATTCTTCATGTTAATATTAGAAAAAGAAATGAAGAAATAGTGCTAACTTCAGCAGCACATTTGTAACAATACAGAGAAGATTAGCATGGCCCCTGCTCAAGGATGACACGCAAATTCATAAAATGTTTCTTAATTTTTGCTTTCAAATTGAAAAAAAAAAGAAAGAAATATAAATGGGACTAAGAAGTTTAGAAAGTTCTGTCTTAGCTTACTTTTACTTTAGAATGACTTAGAATGAGAAGTAAAAATAAATTACTCTCAAGTTTCTAGTATTGATGCTCATTATGATTACATATGCCAGCAAATCATGTTATATAATGGCTTTGAATTCAAGTCTTTTGAATCAAAGTAGTAGATACATTAATGAGGAAAACTTCAATGAATTTTCTTTATTTTAAAGCAAGCAAATATGGCAAATTGTGTAATATATATTTTTTGCATTTTGAGCCAAAAGTTCAATGTTTGTGGCCATTGTTCAATGGCCTTCCAGACAATATTCAATACCTTCCAAAAGTATTAGGCATACAGTCAGGAAGAAAATTTGCTCTTTTTAAAAGCTTACTGAATTAACACTTGTCATATTAAATTTCTCATCTATTTCAACTATTTTGAAACTTCAGAAACTAATCTAATATGAAAGTTCAATATAAAAACTACAATTATTTATAAGTCTGGAATTATAGAAAATGAGGTATATCAAGGACTAGTTATAAGTTATGCTTTAATTATTTATGTGTGCAATTTTAATTTATTAAAATAAAAAAACTCAGAATCTAGATATTTTATAATTTGAGGAACAGCCCTAGGAGAATATTCATACCAGAAGGTATGGCATAGAATTCCAGAGAGCCATGAAAGAACTCTAGGTCATTCTCCAAATGTTTATTCTAATTTTATTTTTAAAACCTGTGGTGGTATACTATATACACACTGACATATCATACCCCAAATATCAACATTCTCTTTATCATTAATTTGGAATTTATACTTTGGGGGATAATTCAAGACAAACTTGAGCTAAGACTCCTCCTGCTTTGTCTGTTTAATTGAAGAGTATGAAGAGATTGCAAATTCATCTTTAGAAATATTACCACATAGTATAAAGTAGCAAACTGAACATGGGAATATCTATAAATAATATGGATAAATTTAACATTGATCATAGTAAAATTCAACATTTTAAAAGAAACACAAATGAATATATACAGTGGAGGATAAATAAGGAGAAGGAAATAATAAAAATATTAAAGTGATAGCATGTCTTTAAGTCCAATTTTTTTAACAATGTTTAAATTCTTAAAAACTCACATCTTAGTCTTAGAGATTGACTTTGTGTTAAATTTTATAAATTTTATGTGTAAAATTTAAGTATATACTTTCTGCATTTAATTTTAAACATGTGGTCACCTTCCTTTTAACAGGTATTTGATAAGCAGTATCCAATGATAATGTTTTATGTATCTCTACTACCACGTGACATGATATCCTGCCAGTGCTCTATTTACCACTGGAAATAGAGGCATCATTGCCTTTAAACCTAATCACATTTTGTTGTGTTTAGTTTCACTGTATTTTTATTTTTACATTTTTACTTTCTATAATAGCAAGAGCCCCTCTTTCATTCCTTCCATGTTTTTTAAGCTCTTTTTATTCTTTCTTTCCTTTTTATGTCTCTTCTTTGTTCCCTTTTGGTAGAGATTTTGTTATTTTTCTTATCTTTCCCACATGAAAGAATACAATTAAGATATTTTTTATCTTATATAATTTTATTTTTCATTTTCTTCATATAACTTTATTTTTTTCTTTTCCTTTATCTTCTTTATTACATTTCATTTTGCATTTAATTTATGGCAAAGAGCCTCTCTTTGAGGCTTGAATTGAGGTGGGAGTCACAGCATTAGTCAGGCTCAAGGAAACCTTGATCTCATTGTCTAGGGTGTCCTTGCAGCGTTGGCCTTTGGAAGGAGAGTACTGATACGTCCTCACTGTGACATACTGCTCATTTTTTTCTATAATTCGCAGAGTTGGTGTCTTGTTTTTTCTCAGGCTAACAAGGAGCTCCTTATTTCAAGGGACCCACCCATCCCAGGCCCCAGGTCCTGCCCAATACCCCCATTTTCTCCTGTGTCTCTCTTTCTGTCCCTCTTCTTTTGTTTCTTTCAATTTTTAACTTTCACCCACCTCCTTTTTAATATTGTTCTTTACTTTCTCCCTTCCCACTCTTTACTTATCTCTTCTTTTTGACCTTATACTAAAAGGCTACTTCAACACCTAAGCATAGAGAAAAGGGAATTTAAAGTGAAGGAGGTAGGAAGAAGGATAAGTAGGAGAAGAAAGTGAAAAAGAAGAAAACACACATGAGGAGGAACCAACAGAAACATTCTGATAACATGAAAAATAAGAATAGGATAACCCATTCTAGGAAGATGGCCAACTGGTAGCAACCTTCAGCAGAAACTCCTGACCAGAGGAAGACAAAGTGGAGAGAATTGGACTCTTTGAAGCCAAAGGTGTAGAGCTGAGCCAAGAAAGAAGTTCGGCAAGCTGTTAACTCCTAGGAAGAGCTTTCAAGAAAACAAATTATAGGTACAAAGCCTATCGACTACAGGATGGGAGACCCTTCCCAAAGCAGTAGGCCTGCTCCAGGCTATCTGCAAACAAGCAGAGTACAAAAGACCTCTCATTTTACCTCACTGGAGAGAGTTGCTACATTCCAGATCTCTTTGTCCAGGAAGGTCCCACTTATGTACCTAAACACCATCTTTCCAGGCATAAAATTGAACAGATATTTTTCCCCACAAGTCCAAACTCCCAATCCACCCTTTCCACCTTGCATAGCAGTCTGAAGTTCTGCCCCCCATAGAGCACAGAGTGTTCAGTCTTGTCCTGAGAGATCTGGGCATAGTGTGGACCACCAACCATCAGGATAGAATCTGTGACTAATGGGGAAGAAATAGGATGTGGGAAGAAAGGGACAATCGGCAGTAGGAGGACCAGTCCCCGGGTTATGACTATGCCTGGCCAGTGGTGGTGATGGCCCTCAGTTCAGGCTGTGCCTGGTGGGATGGGGTGCAGAACCCCTTGCTCAGACAGGAGAGTGGTTGCCGCATGTGAACTGAGTTCAGCAGACAGGGCTAGTCCCCAGCCCTGCTGGGCCTGTGAGCAGAGCCTTGCTAGGCATGGACTGAGACCAGAGCACAAGGGCATGGTCCCTAATTCCAACAGAACCCTCCCCTGGAGCAGTGGCTTGATGGGTGTGAACCAAGACCTGAAAACTAGGGCAGGGTACCTTTTCTCCAGCAGGGCTGATGAACAGAGGCTTACCAGGAGAGGACTGAGATCTGCGGAAAGGGTATAGTGCCCTGGCTCTTACAGAGGCTTGCCAGGCAGTGGACTGAGACTGGCAAGTGGGAATGTAGACCCCTGACTCCAACTGGTCTGGCAAACTGAGGCTAGTTGGGTGTGGACTGAGACCAGAGGGTGGGGCCTAGTCCCCTGACTCCAACTGGTCTGCCTAGCAAAGGCTAGCTGGATTTGGAATGAAATGAGTGAGTGGGGGTGTGGCCCTGGCTCCAAACATGCTTGTGAACAGAGAAGCAGACAACAGTGTGGACAGAGTCTAGTGGGTGAGAGTGTGGATCCATGGTTCCAATTGTGCTATTGGAGACCCTTAAAACACTCTCTGTTGAGCAGAACTTCCACTACAGAGACAATTTAATTGGAACCATGTCTGGGGGTGTCCACTCAGGGATATTCTGAGGTTGACCTTCAAATTTGGTAGCAGAAAAGAACTGAAGGGTGGGGGCTGGGCACCACAGCTATTCATATCTCTTTACAGTCAAGATTTAAACCTAATACTGTGGTTTCTTAGGACAGGGTAGAAGTTGGCTGATATCAAAACAGAGCTAGCTTGTGCATTCTCACCACATAGGTCCTCAGAGTCTCTTGGCAAAACTTTGAAAGGGGCCTTTGTAAGGTTGTAGGAGATAAACTATGGTTATAAAACCTAGTGTTTTGTTAAGGGGCTATCTCTACTACCTGGGAACCGCAATCCAATCTCACCCTACCAGTTCTAATAACCAAACAGTGGAAAATAAACATGGTACAGACCCAACAGAAGAACTCTGGCAATGTGAATGACCAGAGTAAATCAACTCTCCACCAAAAAATGACAAATGAGATAGAAATGAAGATGCCATTCATACACAAATAGAAGCAATGTGAGAAATTGAATTCAGAATATGGTTTGCAAATAAGGTAAATAAAATGGAAGAAAGGGTAGACATTGAATTCCAAAGAGGAGTTCTAAAGTTGTCTCAAGAAATTAATAAATTCAAAGCTCAAGTCACCAAAGATATGGACATAATGAGAAAAGAGATACCAGAGCTCAAGGAAACAAAAAAGGGAGCTGAGGAGCTCCAAACTACAGTAGAATCCCCCAGTATTAGAGTTGACCAGGCAGAAGAAAGGCTCTCTAAATCTGAAGACAAAGCTTTTGAACATTGCAAAAAGCTCAAAGTGGCAGACAAATGGAAAAACTGATTATTCCCTGAGGGATTTGTGGGATCACTCCAAAAGATCAAACATTCATCTTATATAAATGGCCAAAGGAAAAGAGGATGGTCTTAAAGGTACAGAAGCTCTACTTCAAGTGATTTTGGAGGAGAATTTCTTAAGCATTGTGAGAGATCCAGAACTTTAGATAGTAGACAGCTTTAGAACCCCAGCAATACCAATCCAAATAAAGTATCTCCTAGACACATTGTGATTAACTTTGTCAAAGTTAAGATGAAGTAGAAAATTCTGCAAGCAGCCAGACATAAGAAAAGCATCACCTACAAAGGGAGAAATTTCAGAATGACTGCAGGAGGATGGTCGTTGACCTTCAACCTCCTAAAATAAAACAACTTCTGGCACAGGATCCAGTATCCAACTAAACTGAGTTTCATTGGTGAAGGAGATATCAAATACTTTAATGACACACACATGTTGAAGAAATTTGCCAGAACTACACCAGCTCTCCAGGATATTCTCAGATCCATCTTCCACAATGACCAGCACAATGCTCTACCTCCAAAGTAAACTCATCCAGAAATTTTTGAACAAAACCCAACTTCAACAGTGGTGAAAGAATTAAAAATGCCCACTGGACATCTGAAAATCATGACACCCAAAACACAACCAGACTTATCAATTCTCGCAATGTGAATGTTTTAAGTTGTCCTCAAAAGGGCACACACTGGAAGACTAGAAGCAAAAACTCAGACCGGATATCTGTTGTATACAAGAATCTCATCTTATCTTAAAGGATAAAAATAGACTCAGGGTGAAGGGATGGACTTCCATAATACAGGCAAATAGAAACCAGAAAAAAAGTAGGGGTTGCAATTTTAGCTGCAGATACAATTGGCTTTAAACCAACAAAAATAAAGAAAGATAAGGATGGTCACTACATATTTGTCAAGGGAAACTCCCAACATGAAGAGATCCCAATAGTCAACATTTATGCACTCTACCAGAATACTCCTCAATTCATAAAGCAAACCCTGATGGATATGAACAATTTGATAACTTCATGCACTATAATAAATAGTTGGATATTTTAACTCCCCTTTTACAGTTTTGGATAGATCCTCCAAGAAGAAACTAAAAAAAGAAATGTTAGACTTACGTTGGCACCTGTGGTTCAGTGAGTAGGGCACCAGCGCCATATAACGAGAGTGGCTGGTTTGAACCCAGCCCCAACCAAAATGCAACAAAAAAATAGACAGGCATTGTGGTGGGCAACTGTAATCCCAACTACTCAGGAGGCTGAGGCAAGAGAATCACCCAAGCCCAAGAGCCAGAGATTGCTGTGAGCTGTGATGCCATTGCACTCTACTGAGAATGACAAATTGAGAATATGTCTAAAAAAAAAAAAAAAAAAACACACACACACAAGAAAAAAGGAATATTAGACTTAAACCTGTCTTTAGAACAAATGGACTTTACAGACCTCTATACAACATTTCATCATAATAAAACTGATTATACATTCTTCTCATTAGCCCATAGATCATCCTCCAAAATAGATCACATCCTAGGAACACCAGTCTATGTTCAGCAAATTAAAAAATAAAAATGCCCATTGGACATCTGGAATAGAATAGAATAGAAATTCTGAAAAAGAATAGAATAGAAATTATTCCTTGTATCTTCTTTTTCTGGGTGTTTATTTTTATTTTTTATTAAATCATAATGAGGTAGATCATGTGTATGCTAATGCATTTAAGAGGTACAATATGCCAACTTCATATATAATTTAGAATGCTTATATATACTTGTTAATATATCCCTCACATCATTTACTTAATTATTGTGTTAAGACATTTATACTCTATAATTAATAGATCCTCAACCATCATGGAATAAAAGTTGAACTCAACAGCAACAGGAATCTTCTTACTCAAACAAAGACATGGAAACTACATAATAGTTTAGTTAATTATTAACCTATTATTAATAGGGTGAATGATAGCTGGGGTTAAAGATGAGATTAAGAAGGAAATCACCAAATTTTTGCAACAAAAAGATAGTGAAGACACAAATTATTAAAACCTGTGGGATACAGCAAAGGCAGTCATGAGGGACATTTATAGCATTGGAAGCCTTCATCAAGGAAACTGAAAGAGAGGAAGCCAACAACTTAATGGATCATCTCAAGCAACTGGAAAAGAAAGAACATTCCAATGCCAAAACCAGCAATAGAAACAAAGAACCAAAAATGAGGGCACAATTAAATCAAATCGAAACCAAAAGACTCAATCAGAAGATCAATGAAGCAAAAAGTTGGTTCATTGAAAGATTAGTAAAATTGATAAACATTTGGCCAACCGAACCAGAAACAGAAAAGTAAAGTCTCTAATATTGTCTGTCAGAAACAATAAAGGAGAAGTAACAGCAGACAGTTCAGAAATTCAAAAAATCCTCAACGATTACTACAAAAATCTCTATTCCCAGAAATATGAAAATCTGAAGGAAATGGTCCAATACCACCTTCTGAGACTCACCAGAAAGAATTAGAAATCTTGAAAAGACCTATATCCATCACTAAAATAGCATCAACTATGGGAAAGTTCTCCAAAAAGAAAAGTCTAAGACCAGATGGCTCCACATCCAAATTATATGAAACCATTCAAGAGGAACAACTACGCATATTATACAACCTTTTCCAAACCATAGAAAAAAATGAAATACTTCCCAACACATTCTATGAAGCAAATATTACCCTGATCCACAAACCAGGAAACAATTCAACAAAGAAAGAAAATTATAGACCAATATCATTAATGAATATTGATACAAAAATATCCAATAAGATCTTAGCAAACAAAATTCAACAATACATCAAAAAAAATTGCGGAACACAATCAACTTGGTTTTATTTAAGGATTACAGGGTTGGTTCAAAATATTAAAATATATAAATACAATACATCACAACAATAAAATAAAAAGCAAAGACCACATTATTCTCTCAACTGATGCAGAAAAAGCCTTTGATAATATCAAGCATGCTTTCATGATCAAAAACCTTAAGAAAAGAGATATAGAAAGGACATTTCTTAAACTGATAGAGACCATCTACAGAAAACCCACACCAATATCATATTGAATGGTATAACATTTAAAACATTTCCACTCAGTTCAGGAACAAGGCAAGGATGCCCACTGTCTCCTCTGCTATTCAACATAGAAATGGAAGTCTTAGCCATCACGATCAGGCAAGAGAAGATGATCAAGGGTATTGAAATAAGGTCAGAGGGGATAAAACTCTCATTCGTCGCTGATGATAGGATCCTACACCTAGAAAATCGTGAGAACACAACTTCAAAACTCTTAGAAGTGATGAAGAAATTCAACAGCATCACTGGATACAAAATTAATACTTACAAGTCAATAATTATTATATATGCCAACAATAGTCAACCTGAAAATAGTCAAGGACTCTATTTCTTTTACATTAGTGCCAAAGATGAACTATCTGGGAATTTATCTAACGAAGGATATGAAGATCTCTATAAAGAGAACTATGAAACTCTGAGAAAAGAAATAGCTGAAGATGTTAACAAATGGAAAAACAAACCATGCTCATGGCTGGGAAGAATCAACATTGTTAAAATGTCCATATTACCCAAAGCAATCTACAGATTTAATGCAATCCCTGTTAAAGCACCATTGTCATACTTTCAAGAACTTGAAATAATATTACTTCATTTTATATGGAATCAGAAAAAATTTTGAATAGAAAATACATTACTCAGAAAAAAGAACAAAGCCCGAGGTATCATGTTATCAGACTTCAGGATATACTATAAATCTTGCTGATCAAAACAGCATGATAAGGGCAGCAATTGTGGCTTAAAGGAGTAGAGTGCCAGTCTCATATGTCAGAGGTGGCAGGCTCAAACCGAGCCCTGGACAAAAACTGCAAAAAAACAAACAAATTAACAACAATGAAAAAAAAAAAAAACACAGCATGATACTAGCACAATAACAGAAAGGTAGATTTATGGTACAGAATAGAGAAAAGAGATGAACCCAGCTACTTATGATCATTTGATCTTCGACAAGCCAGATGGCTTCACCCCAGAATTCTATCAAAGTTTCCTAGAAGAGCTTATTCCTATATTGCAGAAATTATTCCAAAAAATAGAAGAGGAAGGAATCTTCCACAACATATTCTAGGAAGCAAACATCACCTTGATACCAAAACCAGGAAAAGACCCAACTAAAAAGGAGAACGTCAGACCAATTTCACTAATGAATATAGATGCAAAAATTGTCAACAAAATCCTAGCCAATACATTACAGTTTATCATCAACAAAGTCATACATCCTGATCAAGTAGATTTCATCCCAGGGATGCAAGGTTGCTTTAATATATGCAAGTCCATAAATGTTATTCAACATATCAACATAAGCACAACCAAAGACTACATGATCCTCTCAATAGATGCAGAAAAAGTATTTGATAAAATCCAGGATCCTTTTCTAAGTAGAACACTGAGGAGTTTAGGCATAGGTGGCACATTTCTTAAACTGATCGAAGCTATCTATGACAAACCCATACCTAATATTTTATGGAATGGAGTAAAACTGAAAGCTTGTCCTCTTAGAACTGGAGTCATACAAGGTTGTCCTCTGTCACCATTACTATTCAACATAGTGCTGGAAGTTCTAGTCAACACAATTCGACAATACAAGAAAATAAAGGGCATCCAAATGGGATCAAAGTAAGTCAAACTCTCCTCTTTGTTGATGATATGATCTTATACATAGAGAACCAAAAAGACTCAACCACAACACTGTTGGAAGTCATCAAAATATTCAGTAATGTCCCAGTATGTAAAATCAATGTCCACAAGTCAGTTGCCTTTGTATATGCAACAACAGCCAAGATGAGAGCTCAATTAGGACACAACTGCCTTCACCATAGCCCCACAGAAAATGAAATACTTAGGAATAAAAAAAGAGGAGAGGGTCCTCAATAAAGAAAATTAGGAAACCCTAAGAAAAAAAATTTCACAGGACTTTAACAAATGGAAGAACATACCATGCTCATGGCTAGGCAGAATCAACATTGTTAAAATGTCTATACTTCCCAGAGCAATCTACCAATTAAATTTCATGCCTATTAAAATAGCAACATCCCATTTATAAGACTTAAAAAAAATTATTCTGTGTTTTATGTGGAACCAGAAAGCACCCTGTATAGCTAAGGCAGTTCTTAGTAATAAAACAAAACTGGGGGCATCACCATTGCAGATTGTAAGATGTCCTACGAGTCCTTAGAGGTCAAGACAGCATGGTACTGACACAAAAATAGAGACATAGACATTTGGAATCGAATAGAAAACCAGGAAATGAAACCAACAACTTATAACCTAATCTTCCATAAACCAAACAAGAATGTCCACTGGGGGAAAGAATTCCTATTCAATAAACAGTGCTGGGAGAATTGGATATCCACATGTAAAAGACTGAAACTGAACCTGCACTTTTCTCCACTCACAACATTTATTCAAGATGGATCAAGGACTTAAAATTAATGCAAGAAATGATAAAAATCCTCAAAGAAAGAATAGGAAAAGCACTGGGAGATATCGGCCTGGGGAAAGACGTTATGAAGAAGAATGCCATGGCAATAGCAACAACAGCAGTAATAAACAAATGGGATTTAATTAAAATGAAAAGCTTCTGTACAGCCAAGGAGACAAGAACCAAAAAAAATAGACAACCTACCCAATGGGAAAGCATATTTACATATATTTTTCTTTTTTTTATTATCTTTATTATTAAATTATAGCTGTGTTCAATAGTGCAATCAAGGGGTACAATGTGCTGGTTTCATATACAATCTGAACTATTTTCATCAAACTGATTAACATAGCCTTCCTGGCATTTTCTCAGTTATTATATGAAGACATTTGTATTATGCATTTAATAAGGTTCGCCTGTACCCTTCTAAGATGCACCGTAGGTGTGGCCCCACCAATTACCCTCTCTCCACCCCAACTTCACCCCTCCCCTCCCCTCCCTTGCCCTTTTCCCCATATTCTTGTGCTATAGTTGGGTTATACCCTTCATATGAAAGCTATAAATTAGTTTCATAGTAGGGCTGAGTACATTGGATACTTTTTCTTCCATTCTTGAGATAACTTTGCTAAGAAGAATACGTTCCAGCTCCATCCATGTAAACATGAAAGAGGTAAAGTCTCCATCTTTCTTTAAGGCTGCATAGTATTCCATGGTATACATGTACCACAATTTATTAATTCATTCGTGGGTCAATGGGCACTTGGGCTTCTTCCATGACTTAGCAATTATGAATCGCAATAAACATTCTGGTATATATATATCTTTATTATGATGTGATTTTTTTGTCTTCTGGATATGTACCTAATAAAGGAACTATAGGATAGAATGGCAGATCTATTTTTAGATCTCTAAGTATTCTCCAAACATCCTTCCAAAAGTAATGTATTAGTTTGCATTCCCACCAGCAATATAGAAGTGTTCCCTTTGCTCCAGATCCATGCCAGCATCTCTGGTTAGGGGATTTTGTTATGTGGGCTAATCTTACTGGGATTAGATGATATCTTAAAGTAGTTTTGATTTGCATTTCTCTGATTAATAAGGATGGTGAGAATTTTTTCATTTGTCTGCAGGCCATGCACCTGTCTTCTTTAGAGAAGTTTCTCTAAGTTCTTTACCCATCCTGGGATGGGATCATGTGTCCTTTTTTTGCTAATATGATTGAGTTCTATGTGTATTCTGGTTATTAAACCTTTGTCTGAGGCATAACCTGCAAATATTTTCTCCCATTCTGAGGGCTGTCTGCCTGCTACACTTACTGTGTTCTTAGCAGTGCAGAAGCTTTTTAGTTTGATCCGGTCCCAGTAGTGTATTTTTGATATTGCTTCAATTGCCTGGGGAGTCCTCCTCATAAAAAATTCACCCAGGCCGATTCCCTTGAGAGTTTTCCCTGCACTTTCTTCTAAGATTTTTATAGTTTCATGCCTTAAGTTTAAATCTTTGATCCAGTGAAAGTCTATCTTAGTTAAGGGTGACAGGTGTGGGTCCAGTTTCAGTCTTCTACAGGTCGCCAGCCAGTTTACCCAGCACCATTTGTTAAATAGGGAATCTTTTCCCCACTGAATGTTTTTAATTGACTTGTCAAAGATCAAAAAGCAATAAGTAGCTGGGTTCATTTCTTGGTTGTCTATTCTGTTCCATACATCTATCTCTCTGTTTTTGTGTCACTACCATGCTGTGTTGATCACTATCAATTTATAATACAGTCTCAGGTCTGGTAGCAAGACTCCTACTGCTTAGTTTATATTTCTGAGTAATGTCTTGGCTATTTGAGGCTTTTTCTGATTCCATATAAAACGAAGTATTATTTTTTTGAGGTCTTTAAAATATGAAATGGAGCTTGAATAGGAATTGCATTAAAATTGTATATTGCGGGCGGCGCCTGCGGCTCATCGATTAGGGCACCAGCCCCATATACCGTAGGTGGCAAGTTCAAACCCGGCCTCGGCCAAACTGCAAAACAAAAAAATAGCTGAGCATTGTGGCAGGAGCCTGTAGTGCCAGCAACTCAGGAGGCTGAGGCAAGAGAATCGCCTAAGCCCAGGAGTTGGAGGTTGCTGTAAGCTGTGTGATGCCACAGCATTCTACCGAGGGCAATAAAGTGACACTCTGTCTCTACAAAAAAAAAGAAATTGTATATTGCTTTGGGTAGTATGGACATTTTAACAATGTTAATTCTTCCCAGCCATGAGCATGGTATGTTTTTCCATTTGTTGACATGTTCAGCTATTTCTTTTCTTAGAATTTCATAGTTCTCTTTATAAAGATCTTTCACATCCTTTGTAAGATAAACTCCCAAATATTTCATCTTCTTTGGTACTACTGTGAAAGGGATAGAGTCCTTGACTATTTTTTCAACTTAACTATTATTGGTATATATAAAGGCTACAGATTTATAAGTGGTGATTTTGCAGCCTGAAACACTGCTATATTCCTTGATCACTTCTAAAAGTTTCATAGTAGAATTCCTGGTGTTTTCCAGATATAAAATCATGTCATCTGAGAAGAGTGAAAGTTTAATCTCTTCTGATCCTATGTGGATACCCTTGATCACCTTTTCTTCACTAATTGCAATGGCTAGAACTTCCATTACAATGTTAAAGAGCAATGGAGACAATGGCCAACCTTACCTGGTTCCTGATCTAAGTGGAAATGATTTCAATTTAACTGTATTCAATACGATATTGGCTGTGGGTTTGCTATAGATGGCCTCTATTAGTTTAAGGAATGTCCCTTCTATACCAATTTTCTTTAGTGTTCTGATCATGAAGGGATGCTGGATATTATCAAAAGCTTTTTCTGCATCAACTGAGAGAATCATATGGTCTTTGTTTTTTAATTTGTTTATGTGCTGAATTACATTTATGGATTTACATATATTGAACCAGTCTTGAGATCCTGGGATAAAGCCCACTTGGTCACGGTGTATAATATGTTCAATGTCTTGTTGGATTCTGTTTTTTAGAATCTTAGTGAATATTTTTGCATCAATATTCATTAGTGATATTGGTGTATAATTTTCTTTTCTTGTTGGGTCTTTTCCTGGTTTAGGGATCAAGGTAATATTCACTTCATAGAATGTGTTGGGTAGGATTCCATCTTTTTCTATATTTTGGAAAAGGTTGAGTAATATAGGTACTAGTTCCTCTTTAAAGGTTTGGTAGAATTCTGATGTGAAGTCATCTGGTCCCAGGCTTTTCTTTTTTAGGTAGATTTTGAATAGTTGATGCTATTTCAGAAGTTGATATCGGCCTGTTCAACATTTCCACTTCATTCTGGCTAAGTCTAGGAAGGTGGTGTGCTTCCAAATATTGGTCAACTTTCTTCAGATTTTCCTATTTCTGAGAATAAATTTTCTTGTAATATTCGTTAAGGATTTTTGAATTTCTGCGAGGCCTGTTGTTATTTCATCTTTACCATTTTTGATTGATGAAATTAGAGATTTTACTCTTTTTTTTCTGATTAGATTAGTCACAGGGTTATCTATTTTATTTACCTTTTCAAAGAACCGACTTTTTGATTTATTGATCTGTTGTATAATTCTTTTGTTTTCAATTTCATTTAATTCTGCCCTGATTTTGGTTATTCCTTTTCTCCTGCTGGGTTTGGGGTTGGAATGTTCTTCCTTTTCCAGTTACTTGAGATGTCCCATTAAGTTAACTTCCTCTCTTTCTGTTCTTTTGAGGAAGGCTTGCAGTGCTATAAATTTCCCTCTTAGGACTGCCTTTGCACTATCCCAGAGGTTTTGATAATTTGTGTCTTCATTGTCATTTTGTTCCAAAAATTTAGTGGTTTCCTTCTTAATCTCATCAATG
>CAUYON010156646.1:0-18506 GCA_963573935.1 Arctocebus calabarensis
GGCCATTTTTTGGTTGCAGCCGTCATTGTTGTTTGGCAGGCCCGGGGGCTGGATTCGAACCCGCCAGCTCAGGTGTACGTGGCTGGCGCCTTAGCTCGTTGAGCCACAGGCGCCGAGCCAGATTTCTTATAAATCTATTGATGAATTTTATTCTTTTTTTTTTTTGAGACACAGTTTCAAGCTGTAGCCCTGGGTAGAGTGCCATGGTGTCACAGCGCACAGCAACCTCTAACTCTTGGGCTTTAAGCGATTCTCCTGCCTTGGCATCCCAAGTAGCTCGGACTACAGATGCCTGCCACAGTGCCCGGCTATTTTTTGGTTATAGTTGTCATTGTTGTTTGGCGGGCCTGGGCTGGATTTGAACACACCGGCTCTGGTGTATGGGGCTGGCGCCCTAGCCGCTTGAGCTACAAGTACTGAGCTGATGAATTTTATTCTTTAATCAAGGAAAGTAGCTGAGAACACCATTCATTCCTAAAAAAGGAAAAATGTTGGCAGAAACAAAATGTCTCAAAAAAGGATTAAAAAGAAGTCAGAATGAACTGAAAAATTAACCTTGAAATAGTAGAAATTTGGTTATATTAATAAGAAAATATCCACTGAATGTATAAAAGAAGGAAAATATGCAGGCTTGGCACCCGTAGTACAGTGGTTATGGTGCCAGCCACAAACACCAAGGCTGGCAGGTTCAAATCTGGCCTAGACCAGCTAAACAACAATGACAACAGCAAAGATAGCTAGGCATTGTGGTGGGTGCCTGGGGTCCCAGCTACTTGAGAGGCTGGCAAGAGAATTACTTAACCCGCGAGTTTGAGGTTACTGTGAGTTGTGACACCCACAACACTCTACCAAGGGCGACAAAGTGAGACAGAGTCTCAAAAAAAAAAAGAAGGAAAATATTCAGAAATATGCTTATTTATCATATATATGAAAAATAGTCCTTAAAGCAAGTTTTTTGTAAATTTGGTAAGTTTGAAGAATTGGTCATTTTGTAATTTGAGTTTCAATGAAGTAACCATTTGGCTGGCAATTTGATTTTTAGCAAATTAAGTTTTCAAGATTTGACCTTCAGGGTGTGGCCTGAGTCCTTTCGGCCCTTCTTCTGTGCTGACACCCAGGCTGAGCTGAGTGCAACCTGTCCATTCTGGATGGGGCACCCTTGCCATGAACCATGAGCCCCACCTGGGCCATTTCACAGGGGCATGTTACCTCCCAAGCCCTTACAGGTATTCAGTTGGGAGCTGTGGGCTCTGTCACCTCTGAGGGCCCTTTCCATAATGTACACCCATACCCCTCCGTCCTAAATCCCTTCCTGGGCACTTGCCCTACTTCTAAGCTTTCATCGCTACCAGTCGCCTGGATGAAGAACAGGAGGGCACACGTGGGCCCTTCCCCTAGCCCCCTCGTTGGCCATACTCCAGGTTCCAGTGTCTCCACTCTGCCTTCTCTGCCCTGCCATGGGCAGCCTTTAGCCAACCCAGGGGTCAAGGCCAAAGCTAGCTGGCTGTGCATGCCCTGTGGACATGTTTGATGCTGCTCTGAGGTGCATGGTATGTGGGCATGGCAGAAGAACAGAGTGGGGGCTCACCATTTTGACGGGGCAAAAAGACCCTCTTGAGAAGCTCCAAGAGAAAGGCCTTCAGATGTCCTTCCTGAATAGATGAAAGAGGAACAGGAAGTTCACGTCTGCTGGGTTGGCAGGTTCTGACCATAGGAATGGGGGGAGCCCAGTGTACAGATGCCCACAGGGGATCAGGAGAAGTAGTGGACACTCGACCCTTAACCCCTGACCTCCCAAGTGGGCATGGGGGGGTAGTCCAGAGCAAGAAGAGATCAGGGATAGAAAGTGAATGAAGCCTGGGACACTTCTGGAGGACACTGGAACCAGTTGCCCCGATTAGTGAAGGGACTGGGCAAAACTAAGGAGCCTGAAAAAGAGACACACGCTGGTGTCTCTTCCCGAGGGGCTGTTTCTGCTCCTACCCTGGAAGAACTCACTGCCCTTGCCAATCAGTATGCTATCCTGGGGACATTCCACGCTCGGCCTCCACAGGACTGAGTCTCATGCTCTGCCCCTAACGGGGGAAGGCTGTCATGGGGGGTGATTTTGAAACACTATAAAATCAGCATCCCTGTTACATCAGGCCTTGCTCTGTTCTTACATTTATAGCAAAGACTAGAGCATCTCTGTAGGGAAGCCCTGGGGAAGAGGAAATTGGTTTGTGAGACCCCAGGGCTAGGGCTCTGTAGGGACCAGGGCAAGAGGAGCTCTCTACTGCTGAGAGCTGCCTGATAAGGGGGTAGGAGTTATCTCATTGAGGAAGCAAGCCTCCTACCATTAGGGGAAGTCGGTTCAACGGCTCCCCCAACCCATTTAGACAGATCGGAAAAATACTCTTTTTTCATGCTCTTTTCCCATCCGTTCGGAGACTGTCATAAATGTATCTGCATTGTCTCTGACATGGGTGGCTTGTACAGTGCCCAACTTATCCACCCACACATAGAAGCTCTGGTCTGGATGACTGTCTTCTAATGTGTCATAGAAGAGATCCCCAACCTGAGCGAATGATCTTTAGACCCACTCACCCCTGGGATTCTATAGAGTAAGAAGAGAGGGAGGCCCGATCGACAGGGATGAAGATTTTATGCTTTTTCATGATGCATGTGCTTGCTCGGCCCTTCTGTTGTTTTCCCATCTTGCAGCCCTCACCCGTTAGGGCTAGAGTGCGAGACTCATGGTCCTAGAGAAGTGGAAGGTAGTGGGATGTCCCCAGGGTAGGGAACAAGGGGAGTTACTGTGGGGGTTCCCTCTGACTGGCAAGGGCTGTGAGCAGTTCTTCCAGGGTAGGAGTGGGAATAGCCCCCAGGGAAGAGAGGGGACACTCCACTGGTCCACTGACACCTTCTTGGCCAAGCCTCATCAGCTGTGGCTGCATCATTCTAGCGGCCTGCTTGGATACCCCTGCCTACACCCCAGTCCTTCCAGTGGTTTCCATCTTACTCAGAGGAAAAGTTGATCCCCAGCTGCGAGCCTGGTCCTGCCCCTCTGCTACCTCCCCTCGCTCCCTCTGCTCCAGCCACATGGGCTGGTCCCTGAGCCCATGAGACACGCTCCTGCCATGGGGCCTCTGTCCACATCTTCCCCCAGATCCCAGACACCTTCTTTCCCAAGATGATGATGATGATGATGATGATGATGATGATTTTGCAGAGGGCTGGATTTGAACCTGCCACCTCCAGCATGTGGGGCCGGCGCCCTACTCCTTTGAGCCACAGGTGCCGCCCTCTTTTCCAAGTCTTTGCTCAAAATTCACCTTCTCAATGAGGACTTCTCTGACTTTGTTTTTAATAATATCACTCCACCCTGTCCCCTCTACTTTTGCTGTAGTGTTATCACCTGCCTACATATTATGTAATTGTTTTACTGCGGCTAGGCCTTCTACCTGACCTCACTCTGCCAGAATGTGAGGGACCTTGCTGGTGTTCTCTGACACATCCGAGGTACATAAGACAAGGCCTGGCCCATAATAGGTGCTCAATAAATATTTGTTACACGTATGAAGGAATAAAGCCTGGGAGACTCCCCTGCTCTTGCAGCAGGCATGGGTGGTTTCCAGGGCAAAATGAGATCAGGGACAGAATGTGAAAGAGGCTTTCAACTTGGATGGGACTGAGGCTGAGAGAAGAGACTCACCTGCTTCTTGACGCCAGTGGGGTGGGGGCTCAGGGTGACCGTGGTGCTACCAGAGAAAAGAGATCACTTTTGGGTCACAGCAGCCTTTTAGGGGTGCAGTGCTCAGTGAGCTGTGGGTTGCAACACCCCCCTCCCTCCTATAAGCCTCCTGTCACTCTGCTGGCAGCAGGTGGAAATATACACCCCCTAACCACATGCTTTCTCTCATATCTCGCTTTCTGTTACCATCTTATTTTTTCTGAACTTCCCAAACAAAAAAGTGTTACCTGTTTGGAGTAAACTGGATTATTAGTTCCTGATTTCTTGAAGAAAACATAGCCTTCGAAAAAAGTTTCTATGAGGAAATTAGATCAGAACGGGAGAGAAATTTAGGTTCCAGCAAGAGAGATTCCCTTGCCTGCAGCCCCCATGATACCTGGCTCTCTCTCATCAGCCCTCACCTCCCTCCCTGTGACACTGTCTTTTCCAGCTGCTGACTCATGTGTGTCCAGATCATGCATGTGTGGGCCTTGCCATAGGAGAGGACACAGAGGGATACTGGGTGCCCCTGGATCCAGGGAGGGCTCAGCTCAGTGGAGGGAAATCCTTCTGTAATGAGAGGATTGGCTCAGGCATCGTCATTGCCTGGAAGCCAGGGGACCCCTTGGTTTTGAGGGGGCTGTCTAGGCATGGTCACCTTATGAGCCAGAAATAAAGAACTTTTCACCACCAGCCAGAGATGACCATCTTCTTTGCCATAGAATCATGCTGACAAAGATCCCAAGGGTCCTCTTGTACCTGGCAGGTGCCACTTGGCTCACCTATAGTGGGGACCCTTTTGCCCCCTTATCTTAGGTACCTTCCTAATGTCAAGGTCTGCGGAACAGGTCTGTTCGGAACAGAGAAAGTTTGGGGAGCTATATTTGCCCAGAACTCCTCCCATGGCCCAGCCTTCTCTGGGCCGGGCCACCCTTTCTCTTAGGGAGTGGAGAAACAGTCACAGTTAGACCCCTCCACCAATTCTTTGTCTCTGAACTTCCTCCCGGGCTTTTGATGCAGTGATGCCCGGGAGACAGTGAAAAGGCCCCACCTGGCAAGGACCCCAAGCTGGGGGGCTCAGAGGCAAATCCCTTTAGTTGCTGAGGAGGTCCTTGGGGAGCATCCTGGGGGGTTGGGCGTGTGAACGTAAGGGCACAGATGTTAAAGTGTTTGAATGTTTTAGCAGAGGGCACAGCTATCCGTTGGACTGATTGATTGTGAACAGGTGACACAGCACTGAGATTTGCTGTGGGCTCCTGTCACCCTGCCCTCAGCCAGCAGGCCCTGGAGGGCCCCTCATCATAGACCCAGGACCTCGGGGGACAAGGACCTTTGAATCTCACTCACCCAGGAAAGTAGGACAGAGGAGGAGTTGCTGGGACCCAGCAGCACCAGCAAGCCTGGCTGGGCGACTATGGCCACGTGTCCCTCCAGCAGGACGGTGGGAGGATCAGGAGTGTTGATGGTCAGTCTCACATTCCCCCTGGACTGATTCGAAGCCTGGATAAGGTTAGAGCAGAAGGTGCAGGCAGAGACAGAAGCCGGCTTTGCTTGGCCCCCAGCTTGAGAAATGGAAACAAGACCATCTGAGGAGTCCGGAGTCTGGGTTTTAATTATACTCTGCAGCAACTTGCTCTGTGACCAGGAGAGGTCCCTTACGCTCCCTGAGCTTCTTTGAGGTGGGATTGCATCCTCTTCTTCCTCTGCAGCTAAAGCATAGATTTTTGGAAGCAGAGTTCAGCTTCACTACTTGCAAGCTGTGGGCCAAGGCGAGTTTCTTAATCTCTCTGTGCCTTGATTTTCACTCTTATAACACAGGGATAGTAATTACACCTACCCCATAAGGTTGTTGTGAGGATAAATTACCTTATATAAAGTGCCCAGAGAAGAGCCACACCTAGTAACGCGATGCACTGGGCATCTGTGGTGGTGGTTATTACTGATTGGCTCTCAGGTGCCAGAGGCTAAAGCAATGTCTTCTGGAGAGAGGACAGTGAGCATGGATTCTGAAGTCTAGGACTGGGTTGAAATTCTGGTCCTCCCATTTACCAAGCAATGTGAGCCGGGCAAGTGAGTTCACTTTATTAGCCTCAGTCTGTTCATCTATAAAAGGGGCTGACAGTGTGGGGTGGAGGAGTCCGTATGCAGTCACCACCCACTATCATCCAAGTGCATGCCTAGGGGCTTGCTCAGTGGTGAATAATGGTGGTCCTGAACTACATGTCTTACTTGCATCATCTCATCTGATCCTCACATCACCTGTGAAGCAGGTGCAGCGGTTCTCAGTCACAGCAAGAAACCCTGGCCATATGGAGCACCCCTGGTGCCCAGGCCTGGTCCAGCCGCCCTGGCCCAGCATCTTTCCTGAGACCTTGGCCAGGTTGCTGGAGGAGGAGTTGGTAACACACTTACCTTGGGCCCAGGCTCCAGTTCTCCTAATGGCAATAGCCGAATGAGGTCAGAAGCCTGGAAAAAGGGCAAAGTGTGTGTTAGTTAGCCTTTAGAATCTGGCAAGTCTGTTCTGAGAAGGTTATAGGGGAGCTCACTGGGGGGCAGCTCAGTGAGGTTTGATGAGAATAATTGTCCCCAGATGGATGTACCACCTCCATGCCAGTCATCCTTAGCATGTGAGCAGCTGTTAATATGGTTTCTCATCATGATTTATCTGGAAAGCTCAGCTTTTTTATTGTTGTGATGACTTTTCTCTCCTAACACTCTACTGTGAACATTTCTATACATACAGCAAAGTTGAAAGAATTTTGCAGAGAGCATCAATGTATTAGTCACATAAATTTTTCTGTTAACACTTTTCTGTGCTTGCCTTATCATATTTATGTCCACCAATTTATGCTTTATCATATTTATGTCCACCAATTTATGCTTCATTGATTTTTGAAAATCATAAATTATGGAAAACTCTAGAGAAATGTGAAAAGTAGGAAGTAAAAATTCACCCAGCATCTCTGTTCTTTTCCCTCTAATCCTGTTCTCAGGGGTGACTACTGTTGACACTCTGAAGTATAACTTGACACTTTTTTCTACATACATACAGACATGAGTAGATGGGAACATTGTAACCACATGGTGCTGAACCTTGTTTGTTCCCCTTATTGTCAGTACATGCAGAAAAACTCCATTTGTAACAGCTGTGTAGTACTCCACGTTGCATGAATGTAACCTGATTTATTTTACCAGTTCCTGATTGATGGACACCTAAGTTAACTTTATTTTTCGTTGCTGCTTCATGATAGCATGTGAGGCTGCAAAGAACCCCGTTGCACATGTACCCTTGCCCACTGGTATAAGATTTCTGGAGACCTGGAATTGCAGGGTTCACGTCTAACTGCCTCCGAGCTGCCGCACTTGTGGGAGATGGAGGACCTGCAGGGGAGGCAGGAAACCAGGCTCTAATCCTGACCCCACCTGCCTGTTGACCTGGGACAACTCACATTCCCCATCTGGGACCTGGTTTCCTTATGTAAAAAGTGGAGCAATAATGATATATCATTTTCGAATACTGATCTTAGGGCATCATTTTGTAAATATTTATTTACCGAGCATCCACTGTGTACCTTTCATGTGGTAGGTATACTCTCCATAGTCCTGCCCTCATAACAAGGGAGACGGTGAACACACAAAATTCAGTAAGTACACACGTGTGTACATATATGTGTATGTGTACATGCAACTTTGCACACACAACTTCGTACAAACACATATACATATGTGTGTTTTAAAGTTCGAATGTGATCAGTGTTTTGAGGGGAAAAGAACAGAGTGGAGACCTTCCTTTACATCTGCCAACGCAGTGGACAAGAGATGCTCCCTGAGGAGACACCATCTGCATAACGTTCCAGGTAGAGACCAGCATGGGCCAGGGCTCTGAAGTGGGAGCCAGTGCAGCCCATGTGATGGGAGTGTGGACGGTGAAGAGACAGGGCCAGAGATGGGAGCAGCGGCGAGATCACGCAGCACCCCAGGAGCTGCACTGGAGACTGGATTTTATTCAGAGTGTACTGCCGAGTTGCTGGGGGATTTCAAGTTGTGATGTATCTGGATTTTTCCTCTCATTGATCCCCCCATTGACCCTGGCAGCTGGCTGTTCTTGTAGACTTCTGCGTGTGCTTCCTTGTCAACATTCAGGCCACCTCTTCAAAGATGTCTTTGTTGACTACATATCTAGGTTAGTAGCCCTCTCACCTCTACCAGGCACTCACTATCCCATTGCCCTGCTTGCTCTAAATAATGAGATAAATTATTTTATTTAATGGACAGTTTTATTTTTCAGTTTCTAATCCTCCACTAGACTTTAAGTTCTGCAAGGGCAGGAACCCTGTGTGCACAGGCTTGGCACCCAGTAGGCCTGCAATTGATAGTTTCAGTTTAAATGAATGAATAGGCATTAGGAAGAGAGGAACAACAAAGGGGACTCAGTGTCCAGGGATGTCTTCCTAGGTGAGGGAACTTCTATGCTGGGTTCTGAAGGCTAAATAGGAGTTCTCTAGGTAAGATCCGGAGAGGGTAAGTGACTTATGCAGGCCCACCCAGAAAGGCACTTGTTTCTTCATGTGCAAAAATAAAGTTCTGTCCATCCCCATCCCTCCTCTTTAAGTACTCACCGTAGAGTCCTGGGGTTCCACATGGATCTCCTTGCTGGTGTAGAGGCAGGACAAGATATTATTGTAGACCTCCAGCCAAAAGACCAGGTCTGCCATGCTTCCCGGAGCTAATCTTGGGAGGGGCTGAGGGGCCAAGTGGTGAGAACTTAGGGTTCTCTGGCTTGGGCCACAGCGGGTCACGAGCTTCAGAGAAATGAAGGAGGAAGAAATTCAGTGGGAACAGCCTCCTTGGCCAACACCTGATCATAGTCAGCATTGCAGGCTCCCTGTGATTAGCGTGGTGCTGGATATTTACATGCACAATCTCATCTGAATCTCACAACAGGGCTGGGAGATGGGAATATTCATTGTCACCATTTGACAGATGAGGAAGCCGAAGCCCAGATAGGTGAGGTGATTTATTCAGGTCACACATGTAGTAAGAGCAGAGCAGGGCTTGGGACCCAGGAGCCTGGGTTCCTGCTTTGCCTTCATCCAACCCCATTTCCTTCTCTGTGCCCTGAGTAACAGGCCTCCTTCCCATCCACTCAAATCCTCCGGTCCTCCCAACCCACCTCCTACAATTCCCTGGGGATAGGGAAGGAGCAGAGGACAGGAACTGGGCAGACACAACCAGCCTTGTCCTGTCTCTGGACCTCGGTTTCCCTACCTGAGTGGTCTCTTCCAGCTGGGGCACCTTGTGCGGCCCTGCAGCCCCCTGACCTCACCTGCCGGCCTCTCAGTGGAGCCTGGCGCTTGCT
The DNA here is from genome assembly GCA_963573935.1 of Arctocebus calabarensis. NCBI lineage: Eukaryota > Metazoa > Chordata > Mammalia > Primates > Lorisidae > Arctocebus > Arctocebus calabarensis. The sequence goes on from CAUYON010156646.1 coordinate 9,072, forward strand.
CCCTGGCCATGAAGCCCTGTGGCTCCCCTATTTTCCTAGGGCCCAGGCCAAGCTCCACGTCCTCCTTTCCCTCCACCATCACCTCCTCTGCGTGTTCCTTCCCCTCCCTCCATCCCCTTCTTCCTTCCCTTTGCTCCTAGCCAGAGAAGCCCCATCTCCTTTGCCCCTCCCCAGACCACTGGACATCCACGGAGGGTCTGTCCAGTCGAGGTCAGGTGCACCTGCACTTTCATCAGGATGGCCTCCTCTGTGAACTCCGTGGTGGTGACGTAATAATGGAAGTCCTCTGGCCTGGAGCTGGCTGGGGCTGCAAAGAAGAAATGAAGCTGGGGCTCAGCCCTCCATAGGGAGAGATGGAGGGGTGTGGGGAGGCAGGAAGAAATTTGTTGTCCCTCTGCTTAGCTTTGGGGCTGACAGTGAACATTCATTAGGTGATAACTTGGTGGCCAGTTGTATTATTACCACAACAATCTTACTCGGTGACCCTATGAGTAGTCCTATTCTACAGACTGGGAAACTGAGGCTCAAAGGCAAAAATGACTTACCAGGTCCCAGGCTGTATTGCTCCCCCTTTTTGCCCTTCCTAGGACAAAGGTTTTGCCCTCCCATGGGCAAAGGTTTTCTGTTTTGTTCCTCACCCTATTCTGAGACCCTAAAGCAATGCCCAGCACACAGCAGGGGGCAGCAGACAAGCTCCTGCCTTGCTTGGTAGAAACTTACGCAGAGCGATTTGCAAGAGGTCTTCCAGCAGCAAGTTGAGCAGAGTTGTGGCCAGGGGGCACACCTGGAGAGGAGGTATGACGGTCCTCATTGGGGTTTGGGTGAGGTTAAGGGGCTCTCCCTTGGGGTCATACGCTTCTCCTAAGAAGGCGGGGGAGGTGGAGTAACTCACTATTTTCTGCAGGAGGAAGGGCAATGCCTCATCCAGGGCACTTGTCACCAACTTCAGAACTGTGTTCACTGGCAGGAAGTCCGTCCTAGGGGAAGGGGGCAACTGGTGGGTCTGACACAGGATGGCAGGGAGCGTGGCCAGAGTAGGGAGTCAGGGTGGCGCTGAGCTGAGGAAGCCCCTCTGGACCTGTGCGGCCTGGAGGCTCCCTGGCTGCTCCTTCCCTTCCCTTCTCCCTTTCCAATTCTGTCCTTTCCCCTTTCTTGCCTTCCTGCTTTCTCTCTCCCCAACTTTCTCCTCCTTCTCTTTATTTCTTCCTAATTTCTCTTGTCTCTTTATTTCTATCTCTGATTAAGGTCTCTGGGATTTTTAAGCAGGGAGAGGTCATACCTAGTAGTGGAGGTCATGGAAGGCTTCCTGGTGGAGGTTTTGTGTTGGGTAAATATACGAATGATAGTGGCCACCCTATGTGGGTCAGTGGGTGAGCTCATCTCCTCTCACAACCAACCACTAGCTGGTACTATGAGCAATTCCATTTTACTGGTGAGGCGATGGAGGCTCCTAGAGGTCAGACAGGTTGCCCAGGGCCCCATAGTGGGAAGGTGTCCAAGCTGAGGTTTGAAGCTGGGCGGATAAACGCACTTAGCACTGACAGTCAACGTGGCGGCAGGAGATGCTGGCAGAGGGTATGTGCAGAATGTGGCCTTGGGGGTGACCCTGCTCTGATGCTCTGGTCACTCTGGTCACAATGAGGCTGGAGACAGGCAGTCCCAGCCCCGAGTTTCTGTGGAGGATTAGTGCGGGAAGGGCCGGTGCCCAGCCCTGCCCAGTGAAAGCGCAGGACTTTGCAGGTACTCACTGCTCCAGCACCTCAATGCCCAGGTATCCAGGTGGGGTGTGGCACTCCTCAAAGGCCACCTGGGTTTTATTTCCTGTCTGTTCCAACCGTACTCCAATGCGAATGTTCTTGATGACTTTGAGCCGGAGGATCCTGCAGGGAGAGTGTGTCTGGGCAGGCACCAAGCCAGAGCACAAGGTTGAAGGCAGAGGCTACAAGCAACAAGCTGGGAGCCTGCAGGTGCCTAGAGAGCTCAAATGAAAAACTAGGAGAGTTTATTAAAAACATGGAAAACCTGGCCAGGCGTGGTGGCTCATGCCTAAAATCCTAGCACTTTGGGAGGCCGAGGCAGGGGGATTGCCTGAGCTCAGCCTGAGCAAGAGCGAGATCCTTTCCCAAAAACTAGCCGGGCAGTATGGTGGGCACCCGTAGTCCCAGCTACTGGGGAGGCTGAGACAAGAGGATATCTTGAGCCCAAGAGTTGAGGTTGCTGTGAGCTGTGATACTCTGGCACTCTACCCAGGGAGATGGAGTCTCAAAAAAAAACCCAATATATATATGGAAAACCTGAGCCACTGAGGGTCAACTGTTGGCTGGTCTATCAATTGTCCTTAAAATGAACATATAATGCATAGCCTACAACTCAAGATAGACAGAGATACAATTATAATCTCCCAATTCAGAGACAGGGCAAGAAGAAGGTGACCAATTCTTTTTTTTTAGAGATAGAGTCTTATCTTGTCACCCTCGGTAGAGTGCCGTGATGTCACAGCTGAAAGCAACTTCCAGCTCTTGGGCTTAGGCGATTCTTTTGCCTCAGCCTCCCGAGTAGCTGGGACTACAGGCACCTGCCACAACGCCCAGCTATTGTTTTGTTGAAGTTTGGCCGGGGCTGGGTTTGAACCTGCCATCCTCAGTATATGGGGTCGGTGCACTATTCACTGAGTCACAGGCACCACCCAAGGTAACCAATTCTTATGTATTGTTAGAATGTTACATTAGTCTGGAATAAAAGTCCCTCTGAAACTCTTTGAAAAAGGAATATGGAAAATCGGCTTGGCGCCTGTGGCTCAAGCGGCTAAGGCCCCTGCCACATACACCTGAGCTGGCAGGTTCAAATCCAGCCCCGGCCCTCCAAACAATGACGGCTGCAACCAAAAAATAGCCATGCGTTGTGGCAGGCACCTGTAGTCCCAGCTACTTGGGAGGCGGAGGCAGGAGAATCACTTGAGCCCAGGAGTTGGAGGTTGCTGTGAGTGGTGATGCCACAGCACTCTACCCATGGTGACAGCTTGAGGCTCTGTCTCAAAAAAGAAAAAAGGAAAATCTGGAAGATCTGACAACACTGGGTCAGTATCCTCCTAGGGGCAAACTCCTGGGGCTGTCAGTGACCTTGAGATGGCCACATGCTGTACAGTTGGCTATAGTCTCCCCTAGGCTCTTGGTCGACTTGTGTTTTTACTGCATTGTCACTACAAGGATGATGATATATTTACTATAGAGCAAAGAAGTATTTCTGTGTTTCTTTTCTTTTCTTTTCTTTTTTTTGTGTTTTTTGGCTGGGGCCGAGTTTGAACCCACCACCTTCGCTATATGGGGCCGGCACCCTCCTCCTTGAGCCACAGGTGCCGCCCTATTTCTGTGTTTCTAAGTCTCTGTTAAAGATACATCTCTTTGTGCTCACATCTCTATTAAAAGGGGAAGCCAGACCTAGAAGGCCATATTTTATAAGAAAAACAAGAGTGGGCTTGGCGCCTATAGCACAGTGGTTATGGCGCCAGTCATATACACTGAGATTGGTGGGTTTGAACCCAGCCCAGGTCAGCTAAACAACAATGACAACTGTAACAAAAAATAGCTGGGCATTGTGGCAGGCACCCGTAGTCCCAGCTACTTGGGAGGCTGAGGCAAAAGAATTGCTTAACCCCAGAGTTGGAGATTGCTGTGAGCTGTGATGCCATCGCACTCTACCGAGGGGGACATAATGAGACTGTATCAAAAAAAAAAGAAAGAAAGAAAAAAGAAAAACAGGAATGGATATATCCTAAAGGGCATTTAGGAATGTTCTTGTTCCACAGTTCAGAATTCTTCAGGTAAACTCTCACAACAGCCTGGTGCAGTAGGGAACCTGAATTATAACCCATTTTATAGGTCCCTGAGGTCCAGGGAACAGACACCCTTTGCTGGGCCCAGGATTGCAAGACTCTTCTCGGGTCATCCCATTAATGCACTGACCTGCCCGTTTACTCAGATGGGGTTCATGTCCTCCCACATGGGAGTCAGAGGGTTTTATTTTAGCTTTTGCCACTCACTTCCCCTGTGCCATGTGTTCCTGGGAAGGTTCCTCTCCCACTCTTTGCCTTAGTTCCCACCAGTAAAAATAGCTGGGTTTTTTTTTTTTTGTAGAGACAGAGTCTCACTTTATGGCCCTCGGTAGAGTGCTGTAGCGTCGCACAGCTCACAGCAACTTCCAACTCCTGGGCTTAGGCAATTCTCTGTCTCAATCTCCCGAGTAGCTGGGACTACAGGTGCTCACCATAATGCCCAGCTACTTTTTTTTGTTGTTGCAGTTTGGCCGGGGCCGGGTTTGAACCCACCACTCTCGCTATATGGGGCCGGCGCCTTACTGACTGAGTCACAGGCTTTGAAACATACCCAAGTGGAATGGATGGTTGTGATCCTTGTGGGGACACAAAGCACGTGGCTTTTGCTAGCCATGTATAGCTGCCTCTGGAGCCATGGCTGTGAGGGGCTGGGCGTCCTGGTACCTGAGTGCATGGTGTAGAAGCATCTACTCATACTTACTCCAGGAGTGAGATGTACAGCTTGCAGCGCAATGTGACCTGTAGCAGGCTGTCACTCAGGATTCGCAGGGTGACCTCAGGTCCTTTGGCATCTTCTGTGACTAACCTGTGAAGGCATGGAGGGTGCTGGTGCGGCCTGGCCAGGCCTCTGTGACTCTGCAGAGTATATATCTGGATTAGCTGGGATAGGCCAGACCCTGTGAGGGCTGGGGACAGCTTTGAGACCATGACCCCATCCACCTAGTACCCTGCTTTTCTTTTCTTTTTTTTTGTTTTTTGAGACAGAGCCTCAAGCTGTCACCCTGGATAGAGTGCTGTGGCATCACACCTCACAGCAACATCTAATTCCTGGGCTCAAGCAAGTCTCTTGCCTCTGCCTCCCAAGTAGCTGGGAATACAGGCGCCCGCCACAACACCCGGCCATTTTTTGGTTGCAGCCATCATTGTTGTTTGGCGGGCCCTGACTGGATTCGAACCCGCCAGCTGAGGTGTACGTGGCTGGTGCCTTAGCCTGTTGAGCCACAGGTGCCGAGCTAGTACCCTGGCTTTTCATTTCATTTTATCCCCATCACAATTTCTCCCGAGTCTTAGGATCTGTTGGCTCCCCCACTCATGCTGGGGGATGGATTTGGAGGTGTGCCTGTGACTGGGGCAGGGGCCCAACCCAAGTCAACACCATGCATTTATGCTGGCACTTATTTTACCAGGAGTCTCAGACTCACCCTCCTGCCTGGAGCAGGTCCCTTAGCAGTGGGAGGCTCTTTCCTGAAAGCAGGTCCCCGACCAGCGACAGGTCCAGCCCGCTGCTCTTTTTAGAGAGGCCCTTTCTCACAAAGGGCAGATGGTCCAGAACAGCGACACTTTCACTCGAGGCCACTGTCACTGGTAGGTTAACCACTCGGTCCAGGATGTGATTTTCTGAGAACAGGTCTGCAGTGTCTGAGGACACAAGCCCCTCCTCACTGTGGGGCTGTGTCCTTCATTCAGCCATTCGACAAATGCCCACTAGCACCTGCTTGGAGCCACGTGTGATGGTCGTTCAGTAACAAGAACTTCTTGATCATGGAGTCTATCCTGGACTCAGGGGACAGGAGCAATGTGGCTCCTGTCCTTATGGAGTTTACTTTGTAGCAAGGGAGACAGATAACCATTGAACACTCAGAGCAGCAAGCAGGATAATTTTCAATAGTGCTATGTGTGATAAAGGACATATAAGAGTTGGAGCACCCCTGGAGTGGGGACTATTTTAGATGGGGTGATTGGGGAGGGCCTCTCAGAGGAGAAGGCAATGAGCCGAGACCTGAATTAAGTGAAGGACTCTATTACTGAGAGGCCTGGAGTGGAGCAGTGCAGAGGGGCAGCAAGTGCAAAGGCCCTGCGGCGGTGATGAGCCGGTGAGTTTAGAAAAGTCAGTGAGGTGGAGTGTGGTGAACAGGGTGGGAGGTGGGTGGGCACCAAGCACCTCACAGTCAGCGTTTAGGGAGAGAGAAGAAGAGACAAGCAGATGGACACAGGACGACAGGTACGATACACTTGGCCACTGAGGAGACTTCACCACAGGGCTGCGCGGACCCAGAGGAAGGAGAGATTCCTTCTGCCTGGGGAGATCCAGAGGGGTTCCCAGAGGAGGTGGTTAGAACTTTGCCTTCCAGGATGCATCAGAATTTCACCATGTTGAGGAGAGGAAAGGATATTTTAGGCAAAAGAAGCAGCAGAGTGAAGCAGGTCTGCAGGTGGTTAGGGAAGGTGGTGTGGGAGAGGCCAGAGACGAAGGCCCTGGAACACGAGGATGAGGGCTCGGGGCTCCTGAAGGCACTGGGGAGCCATGGAAAGCATTAGAGGAGGGGAGGGCCAGCTCTGGGTGAAGGAAGGTGAATTCTGTGTGGCTGAAAGGGGAAGGCCAGAGGAGGAGGAGCTCTGAGCAGGGGGCCGTTGTGTTTCTCGTCCCATTGTCCCTGAGCTCCTGCCTCCCACAGCTCACTCCTTAACTCTTACCTGTTTCTAGCTGATCTTTGCTGATCCGCAGAAAGAGTAGGTTCTGGGTCCCACCTTGGCCTTGGGGCAGGAGCACCCAACATAGCAGTAGCCCCCAGAACAGCAGCATCCTCCTGGCTAGGACCTGCAACCTGGAGATGGGAACCCTGATGTCCTTGCTGGGTACCCGCCACCGTATGTCTCCCAGCTCTGCCTCTCCTAGAACCTTCTCTCCAGCTTTTCTTCCTTTGCCTCTGCCCCTAGCAGATCCTTGGACACAGCCCACACTTCCCACCACCATGTATTTGTGCTTGCAGGTCTCGGAAGTATCCTTCCCACGATATGGGCTGGCTACAAAGCTGGACTCTGCCACTTCCTGACTCTGTGACCTGAGCAAGTCACTTGACCCTTCCATGCTTCAGTTTTCTCATCTGTAAAGTGGGGACAATCAGAGTTTGTTGTGAGGGATACATTTAATAACACGTGCAAAGGACTTAGCCACAGTAAGCACCCAGTGGCTGGGTGACTCTGTGAGATGTCAATGGATGTGGTACTCTTTAAATGGAAGCTTTTGGTTCCATAAAAGCATAGAGGTCATAGGGCAGGTGCCATAGCGGCAAGGGTGGCAGGGGGGTAGGCACCTGGGGGGCTTGAAGTCACAGATCTTTACCAAGCAGTAAGGGAATATTTCAACCAGTGTGTCTGTACCAGTTCCTACCAGCAGGACTTCAGCCCTGCCCAAGTGGCCAAGACCCCAGAGTTTGCAGGCAGAGGGATTTCTGGGAGAACAAGAACATGCCACCAGGTAACAAAGCCTCTGGAATGCAATGACAGCCGGGACACAGACATCTCTAGGGCAGGCAGAGGAGCCACCACTCCCTCCCAGGCCACACCCATGAAGAAGCCACCCAGGGTGTAGACCCTGGCCCTGAGCATAGACAGGAGACTGCCAAGTGGTGGAGCCTACTCTGCAGTGCCTGGGGAAATCCTGACATTGCCTGAGGATCACGTTTTTTGCTCTTTGGTGGCACAAGAATTCAAAACAGCGACTACATTGGGTAATAGAAAAAGAAAGTTTTGTGTTTGCTTTCAGCCTGTACTTAAATTCATCCACTATTCCTGCAACTGGCATTTAGGGGGTCTCTGTGTCAGGCACTCTTTTCCATCAGTTCCCCTAAGCCAAGTTTCTCACCCTTCCTGCCCTCTGGGCTTTATGCATCTATACCAAGCCCATTATATAGATGATGAAACTGAGGCTCAGAAAGCAGAAATGACTTACCCAAGGTGACAACAGGTGGTAAGGGACAGAACTGTGATTAGCCCAGGCTTCCCTGGCACTAAAAGGCTGTGCCCCACTTCACCACATTGTAGTAGATGCTCAAAACATGTTAGAGAAATGTCACTTTGACCTCGTTGGCCTTACCTCTCCAAGGACGGGGCTGTCTGGAATCTCTCCCTGGCCTCTGTCTCCAGATTCCCAGAAAGACAGCTTTTATAGCCTGAGTGCTGAAGCCCAGGTGGGTGGGCACGCGGGCAGGAAGTCCAGCCCCTGGCCAGGGCTGTGGCCCAGAGGAGCTCTTCAGTAGAGGCCGAGGTCCTCTTGGCACCAGGTGGCAGGGGTTTCTGGCCAAAACTGATAGGCTTTAGGGACAGGCTCTGTGCCTTGGGCCAACAAAGTCCAGAAAGGAAGTGTGTGCGGCCCTGTGGTTTTGGGGGTGGGCCCTTTCCTTTTCAAACAGCATCAGAGCTGTGGATCCTGGCAGGGCCAGGAGGAGAATTCTAATAAGGATGTGGCTATCACAGAGCCTAAGGGAGTGGTTGGGTGGAGGGAGGAGAGCAGGGAAATGGCAGAAGCAGGTGACAGGGCCAGCATCCACCTTGTGGCTCTTCCCCATGCCCTTTCTGTATATGTCATCCATGCCATTATTCCTGCTAAGGTGTGGTCACCAAGGGCATGGCCTCTACAGCCAAACAGGCCTGGGTTCAAATCACCACTGTCATTCAAGAGCTGTGTGACTGTGGGCAAGTTATATTCGGTCCTGAGGCTCACTTTTCAATTCTGTGAAATGGGAATAATAAATCCACCTAGTTCTTTTGGGTTTTGTGAAGGTTTGTCAAAGCAATTCATGTGGAGGCCAGCATGGCATGTAGGAAAGGTTCAAAGAAGTTACTTATTTTAATGTCCATTTTCTAGATGAGGAAGCTGAGATTCAGAGAGGTTGAGTATCTTGCTGTAAGTCACACATCATGTCTGTGATAAAGATGGGATTTAAAATCAGAGCCCATTGCAAGGGAAATTTGGTGTTACTGTGTCACGCAGCTCGAAGACTCTGAGTCCCACTCTCAGCCAAGCTGACACGGAAGGTTCTCTTGTGTGGAATCCTGGTGTTTCCATTGTGAGTGTGCACAGCCGATTGTGTAGTTCATTAACTGCTGCCCAGTGTGGTCACCCCAATGGTGAGCATGACTCGATCTTACAGATTTTCCCTGAAGTATTTCCCGTGACTAATTACTTTCCCTTTTACAACTTCAGGGCATGGTCAGGGCAGGTGCTAAACTCTGTTCTTTGGCCGGAGATGTGGGGCAGAAGGGCTGATGTTAGAAGGGCTGGTTCTGGGAGATAGTAGCTGCATAGGAAATTGTCGGCGACCATCAGGCTCTTTAACCTAAAACGGCGCCGGGAGTCCTTCTCCTCCCCGCCGCAGCTCGCGCCGAAAAGCCTGGCCCGTATGGTTATTGGCCCTCCCTAAAAAGGTCACAATAAAGCCTATTGGCCGGTTCGAGCCTGGCCAGCCACGGCCTAAGATAACATCACCCTCAACCGAACCTCCCCACCCCATGGGTTTCAAAAATTCCCCATAGTCCCCTTCCGCTTAATGTGCGCCTGCGCGATGAAGACAGCGTTCCGGGTGCGGTGTCTTCATTCCATT
>CAUYON010156651.1:0-13324 GCA_963573935.1 Arctocebus calabarensis
ACTTATTAAAGGTAGAGTATTAATGTCTTTATATAGTGATCAAGGAAATGCCATGAAGGATATCTGTAACAGTATGATCAAAATATTTCTGAATGTATATGAATCGTGCCCTGTGATTGCACCAATGTACATAATTATGAAAATAATTATAAAATTATTAAAAAAAAAAAAAAAAGGTAAAGCTAGATGTGAAGAGGGTATAATGAATGGACAATAGAATTCCATTCAGTGAGAAGAAGTTGGGAAACCTCATAATTTATCAATAACTTTTAATTTCTCTAAGAAGGTAGGGGATGACACACTATACTTATTCTATTATTTTCTTTGATATTGTCTGAAGAGTTTTTATGACTGAAAGTCATTTATATTTTTATTTTTTTAGGTCTGATGAATGGGTGTTGAAGGGAATTTCAGGCTATATTTATGGACTTTGGATGAAAAAAACTTTTGGTGTTAATGAGTACCGCCATTGGATTAAAGAGGTAACAACAGCAAGATCCATTATCCACTAAAAAGTCAGTAAGACATGTTAGTGTTCTCTTAATTTTCAAGTCTTATCTCCTTTGGATTGTAAAATGCTTTAAAAGTAGCAGTTAAAAGTCTCTCATTTCTCCTGGCAAAATGGGAATCATTTTATTGAGAAAGGCTCTTTTATCTAGTTTTCATTGTGAATATTGGCCCCTAAAGATTTTTCCCCCCAACTTAACCATCACATGGGTTGTTAGAAATAGCTCCTTATATTAATCATTCATAACTTTGATTTCTAAATTTGTTTAGCTTTGTGATTCTGTTAAGTCTTTCTGAGCATAAACTGTATAAGGAGGGTATTAATGATATCTACCCCATGGACAGAGATTGTGAGACAGTCACATGAACTTTATGGCCACCCTATATATGTAATGTGCATGGTACATTGCACACATTATATGCTGGCTTATCTTTGAATGCGTTTATGTTCTCCGTCATTGTCACATCTTTTTCCCACTATTTAAAAATTAAAAAATCCTGCCAAAAAGAAAAATTATAACTGTAGTTTGCTTAGCCCATGTTTGTCATATATGTCTATATTTTAATCATATATGCTTAGCTTCTTTCTTCTCAGGTAGAAGAATATCAGCCTTTAATTGCTTCATTAAACAAATCCCATTATCTTCTCGCCCTTTTTTTTTTATATATTATCATCCAAACATAAACTCAAGTAAGCCAAAAAAGTTAATTGTTAAAGACTTTAACCATCTTGTTTCTCCTATTAAAAGATTCAAACATCTAGAAGTGTAAGAGTCTATTCTTCATTTCAGAAACTATTAAGAAGAAGAAAATTAGCATAACACTTAATGTAATCAACAATTGTAAACATTTTATAAATATGTATTAATAATCTTAATTCTTCTAACTACCTGTTACTGTGCCTATTTTATGAGGAAACTGAGGTACATAGAGATTAAATTATTTGATCAAAGTACACAGCTAGTAGGTAGTAGAGCCAGTGAGTACTGTTAACTACTTTTAACTACTTCACTCCACTGTTTACCACTTTTCTGTCCTGCATCTATGTTTTTTATGCTAGTTGTGTGTTTCCTGTGCAGTTATGGTGGAATCATTTTTTTCACGTAAACGTTTTCTTTTACTTTGATTTATGCCATGTTGGAGTAGACTAGAAAAATTTTTAAATGAGGATTCCTGACATAATTTATCCTGATTTTCTTTTTACTTGCCTAAATCCCCAGAAGTAACATTTTCAGAGAAGGAAGAAATAAACTTGGAAGACAGGTCAGAGAGGTTGAGAAGAGCTGTAAGAAACAGTTGACAGGCTGCTGGCCAGCCCTGAATTCATGAAGTAGAGAAGGCTGTTTGGCCCTTACCAGCTTTGTATTCTGTCTTATTTATAAGAAGATACTCTCCAAATACATTTTTCTTACTTTAAGAAATTCATATTCTGATTCTAGGAAATGAGAATTCACAGATTAGTTCTCAAGTTTGATATATAAAATCTTTTACTGACTTCTATTTTTATATCTTTCTTAGGAGCTAGACAAAATAGTGGCATATGAACTAAAAACTGGTGGAGTTTTACTACATCCTATATTTGGTGGAGGAAAAGAGAAGGATAAGTATGTTTATTGTTCAGAGATGACATTATAAACCTTGGCTATATACATGAATTTATTTTATTCTATTTAAGAGCTAAGTAGTATTCCACTGTACCTTGGAATTTAATCTTTCCCAAATTACTGTTCATTACTAAAGCTTACAAACTCATAAGGTTGGAAGTGTTAAATGAAATATAAAAATGTTTTTTTTCACATGTTGGGTTGATAAAATATTTTAAATTTTAATATGCCACATTTTGAAGGAACTGTAATCCACTTCATATTTACTTATGCTACTACAAGATGCCACAGACTGGGTAATTTATAAACAATAGACATTTATCTCTCATGGTTCTGGAGGCTGGGAAGTCCAAGATCAAGGCACAGGGCTGCTCCCTGCTTCCAAGATGGTGCCTTATTGCTGTATTCTCCACAAGGGAAGACTTTATGTCCTCAGATGGAAGGACAAGAGAGCGTTCTCTTCAACTTCAAGCCTTTTTATGAGAGTGCTAATCCTGTTAATGAAGGTAGAGCCCTCATAACTTAATCACCTCCCAAAAGCCACACCTCTTCATACTGTTGCATTGGGGGTTAATGTTCAACATGAATTTTGGGGAGGACACCATCATTTAAACCATAGCACCACTCATACATTGATTGTGAGAGTATGATTTTATATAATGTTTTTGAAAGGTAGTTTGGTGGTACTAACCAAATTTTAGATTGGATAATTTTTAGATCCAATAATTCTTCTAAATATATAATCATATAGAAATTATACTTCTGGGCATTTATTATACAGAAATACTTGCACATGTGTAAAAAGATATTCGGTATAGCATTATTTGGAATAAGAAATTGAAAACAATTTAAATGTTCTCATATGTCATAAAAGTTTTCATCTAGACTTTATCTTTTTCATCATTTCATAATTTTTAATTTTTACATAGTCATTTTAGTCTTATGTCTTGCAGATTTTGTTTTGTTTTGTTTTGTTTTTTGAGACAGAGCCTGGGTAGAGTGCTGTGGCATCACAGCTCACAGCAACCTCTAATTCCTGGGCTCAAGCAAGTCTCCTGCCTCCACCTCCCAAGTAGCTGGGACTACAGGGGCTGGATTTGAACCCACCAGCTCAGGTGTATGTGGCTGGTGCCTTAGCCCGTTGAGCCACAGGCTCCAAGCCAAGATTTTGTATTGTTTTTCAGAAAATTTTTTCCATCTCAAAATTATGAATTTTTTTCCTTAGTGCCTGTTCTTTTTTTTTTTTTTTTTTTTTTTTTTTGAGGCACAATCTGTCATGTAGGCTAGAGTGCAGTGGTGATCATAGTTCGCAGCAGCCTCAGATTCCTGTGCTCAATTGATCCTCCTACCAAAGTGCTGGGATTATAGGCCACCACACCTGGCTTGTAGTACTTTTATAATTACTTTCTTTTGTTTGCTTTATGTATGTAATCCATCTTAAATATATTTAAATATATGGCCGGCTATGTAAGATCTATATGTGTATAATCTGAATGCTGTTCTATAAATAGGAGGCATCTGAGTTTGTGGTTTTGTTTACCTACTAAGAGTAATGGAGTTTTGGAGTATTTTTTAAATATATTTAAACATATTTTTGTGCTTGCTCAATGTTGGCGTATTGGTTGAAATTTCATTGATTGTAATGATGAATTTGGGGGTAATTGAAATATTCACAGCCTTCCCATCTAGAAGCTCAGTATTTGTTTCCATTTATTTAAATTTTTCTTTATGGTTTTTAGTAAAACTTAAGCTTTACTAAAAAGTTAAATTTTTCTTTGTTTTTTAGTAAAACTAAAGTTTACTAAAAAGTTAAATTTATTTTTAGTATTCTTAGTATTCAGATGCTCATGAGGTTTTTGATCTATTGTCTTGATATAGCTATAATTTATTATTTGTTTAGTATTTAAATTTCTTATTAACTAAATCTGCTTACTTTTTTTCTTTTAGTCCAGCTTCCCATCTACATTTTTCAATAAAGCATCCACATACACTTTCTTGGGAATACTACACTATGTTTTGTAAAGCTCACCTTGTGATGAGACTGATTGAAAATAGGATCAGTATGGAGTTTATGCTACAAGTAAGTGTTAAAGTTAAGTGAACAATGGTAAAGATCTATTCTTTTTTTTTTGTAGAGACAGAATCTCACTTTATCACACTGGGTAGAGTGCGGTTATGTCACACAGCTCACAGCAACCTCCCAACACCTGGGCTTAGGTGATTCTCTTGCTTCAGCCTCCCGAGTAGCTGGGACCACAGGCGCCCACCACATTGACCAGCTATGTAAAGATCTATTCTATATGTCTGAATGCTGTTGTATAAATAGGAGGCAGCTGAGTTTGTGGTTTTGTTTACCTACTAGGAATAATGGAGTTATGGTTTTTATTTTCTTTTTTGTAGAGGCAAGGTTTGTCTCCTGCCTAGGCTGGAGTGCAATGGCTAGATCATAGCTCACTGCAACCTCAAACTCCTGGCTCAGGCCATTCTCCTTCTCAACTTTCGAGTAGTTAGGACCACAGGTGCCCACTACTATATCTAGCTAATTTTTTTTTTTTTTTTTTATAGAGATAGCATCTCAGTATGTTGCTGGCCTTAAAATCCTGGCCTCAAATAATCTTTTCACCTCTGCCTCCCATATCACTGGGATTACAGGTGTGAACCACCACATCCAGCAATAACTTCTGCTTTTTATTTGTTTTTCCTGAGATGTAGAATGGGTATCAATACCTGATCCACTTACCACATGATTATTATGAAGATAAAATTAGAATATGGAGATGAAAGTAACACATTTATGCATATGATTTTATATTCTGTATTACATTAAGGATGAAATGTCATTTAGAAATGTTTTCAATAGAAAAAAGCAAACCAATTTGAAAGATGTTTATTTTTACTATTGCTAAATTTTGCCATGTATTTTAAGGAACTTTTGGTATGACTAGTACTAATTGAGTGGAATATCTTGAGATGTATTATAAATTTTAGCCACTTTTTTCATGAATAACATTCTTAGAGGTAGGCAAAAAAATAATTAACTTACTCTTTGTAAAAAAGCATTTTAAGTTTGCCCTCAAAGTTTTTTAGTCTTCTGTCCTTCGCCTTGTGTTTATAATGTAGAACAGAAACATTAATGAAAGAATGTCCGTAGAGAGCCACTCAAATTTTTGGAGTGGTATAAATCCTAATGTTATTATAATTCTAATAAACACAATATTCTTTGTCTAGTACATCTCTAACATTAATGTTTATATAAAGAATGGTTTTATATTCTATTTGAACATTTGTGTGTTAAGTATTGCTGGGATTCTTTAACTAGAGTATCTATACAATAATTTATGAAATTTTTGTTTCCCACATTGACTGTAATAAAGTTGTAGTGCAAAGTGGTATAGTACACAATTCAAAGTAATGTTAATGTGAATTTACTAAATGACACTTTTATCCTAACAGGTTTTCAATAAACTGCTAAGTCTGGCTAGTACTGCTTCATCACAGAAGTTCCAGTCACATATGTGGAGTCAGATGTTGGTTTCCACATCTGGATTTTTGAAATCCATTTCAAATGTCTCTGGCAAGGACATCCAGCCTTTAATAAAGCAGTGGGTGTATCCTTTTCAATAGCAATTCAACAAAGTGGGGAAGGGAATAGCATGTGCCTGTAAGGGGAAGATAGAAAAGTCCTTTGGGGGTGTCAGAGGAAGTATGAACTGTTGATATTTTCATAGTAGAAGTAGCCATGAACTGTGAATCATTTTCTCCAAGATGACTACTAAACGTCGAGTTACACATACATATATGTTTGTAGTTGTAAAGTTTGGCATACTGTATTTTACACTACTTCTTAGTGTGTGGGTAAAGAAATAGGTTTGATGATGGGTGAGGTAAATAATCCACCAGACAAGCCTGTAGGATTACTTGTAAAATGCAGTCGTCTGGTAGCTTTTAAATGTGGTTAGAGGTTGGCACAACTTGAGTAGTATCTTGGAATTTTGCTTGCATTTTCCATTTCAAAACACTATTATATTAATAATCCAGTGTAGTGATTTTACTAATTTAAAAACACAAATTTTTATTTAAATCTGGGGAAGCATTTTTCACAAGAATTCTGAATACTTTGCCACCTGGTTTATAGTTAAATATGCTTTCAAACTTTGAACTGGTAGGAATGCATCTCAAAATTATTAATATTGTACCATAATGAATAACTTATTTTGTTTAGTACATAATTTATTCCAGTATGTAAAATTTCCTTTACAATTCTTCAGAGACCAGAGTGGAGTGGTAAAATTTTATGGAAGTTTTGCATTTAATAGAAAACGAAATGTCTTAGAATTGGAAATAAAACAAGATTATACATCTCCTGGAACTCAGAAATATGTGGTAAATGTTCTTTAAGAAATGGCCTTTGGCAATGCTGTCTCCCCAGTTGCAGTAGAGGAATGGCTTAGGGGCGGGGTTATAAATTAGATGTTTCATAATGAGATTTTAAAGAGAATGAATTCATAAAACATTGACTTTGTCAGTGAAGGAAGGAGGAAATAAATACAAGGAGAGATTTCAAAGGACTTATATTCTCCCAGTTTTAAGTTTGCCCTTAAATTTTTTTAGTCTTCGTTCCCATTCTCCCCATTCTTCCTTCCTTTGGCACCATTTGCCTATCTCTGTTTCTAAGTATATATTTTGTGTAATATTGTTTTATATATTGATAGATATCTGTCTGTACACATAAGCATACATATTGGTAGATTTCTGTCACACTTTTTAACAGTATTTTTTTTCCTTTGAAGGGACCACTTAAAGTGACAGTGCAAGAGTTAGATGGATCCTTCAATCATACATTGCAAATTGAAGAAAACAGTCTTAAACATGATATACCCTGCCATTCCAAAAGCAGAAGGTATGCATTAAATCATAACTGTAAACTGAAAGTCCTACAGATTAAAATGCTGAAATAAAAATTTCATTGCATGCCCAATTTTTTAGGTAAAAAGCCTATTACCTAGTATCTTTTTTTCTCCATTTTACTTCAAGTCAGTGTTGTCAAAAATTCTTGCTTGCTCCCTGCTTTTGGTGGCATTTTGTCTTTAGAGTTATGTAACTTCTTTATAATTTGAGAATCCCTTATTTTATGGGAAGAGAGAGAGTGAGTTAGAGTTTTTGGAGCCAGGAAAAATTTAAGACATATAGCTTAGGTTCAACTTAGGTTCATTTTTTTTTAGTTTTGTCGGAGTAATATCTATGGGAAATATTAGAAACATGATGACTAAAGAGCTGAATATGTTGGAAAAGCCCTATATCTTGTTTACTAAGTCTCCTTTTCCTTTTTCTTTATAGCAATAGCCTCTACAGAATATTCTTGGTCTTTCAGTGGAAATAGCCACTCCCAAAATTTCCAAACAATTCACCTTTTATTTAGTATATATTTTCCTTTACCACTTATTTATTAACTCAGCGGTTAGTTAGTACTCAGGGTAATGAAAGAAGAACATTTCTGTTCTTTGCTAGAGGAATATCAGCCTTTTAGGAATAGAAGTTTTATTTATTTCTTTTTTTATTAAATCATAGCTGTGTGTACATTAATGCAATCATGGGGTGCAATGTGCTGGTTTCATATACAATCTGAAATATTTTCATCAAACTGTTTAACCTAACCTTCAGGGCATTTTCTTAGTTATTGTGGAATAAAAGTTTTTTTTTTTGTTTGTTTTTTACTTTTTATTATTTTTTTTTTTATTAAATTGTAATTGTGTACATTGGAGCAATCATGGGGCACAATGTGCTGACTTCATATACATTCTGAAATATTTTCATCAAACTATTAAGCCTTCATGGCCTTTTAATCACTATATGAAGACATTTATATTCTGCATTCAGTAATTTTCACTTGTACCCTCCTAAGATGCACCTAAGTGTGATCCCACCAATCACCCTTCCTCCATGTGGAATAAAAGTTTTATATTGATGTCTTTGTTCTCAGACAGAAGTTCTATTAATTTTGAAAGCTTTCGGAGAACTTGATTCTGAAATCTTTCTGTAATTATTCTTACTCTGAGAAAATTCTTTTTTTTTTAACCAAGTAAGCAATTTTATCCTTATTAGCATGTAAAACATTCAAATAAGATTACATAATAAAACAATTCTATTAAATAGTATATCTTACTGTAATTTCCTATTGAAGGAATATCCTTCCTGACCTTTCCCCCCAAATATTCAGCACCTGTAGCAGTTGCTGAGCTGTAGCGGTTTTTGTACTCCGCCCTGCAGGTTAGAGTAACTCAGTAGAAGAACATTTCAATCACCTCCCTGTTATTTTCTGCAATTTTCATTCTCTTATATCCGGTAATCTTCAGGTGGAGACCACACTCTTGGGAAAGCATCTATTTCTTCTTGTGTGTATTCATCTAGATGTTTAGGTATTTTTCATGGTTGAGGAAGCTCTTCCACTAAGTTCTTAAGAATATCTTCTGGAATATTTTCATTTGGAGGAAGATGCAACCTTTGCATCATTGTTCTTCTGTGAGGGTTTTTGGCAACATGCCATAAATAGCTAGTTTTACAATTGCCACGGTATCCCTTTGGTGAAGGCAAGCAGTTGTTACTTGTCTAAATCCACCTGGGTAGCCAGTATGTGAGGAGTATGGTTTTTATTCCCATTTGTTTCCAGAAAATGTAATGTGTCTTGTGTTCACAATGATAACATGATCTCCACAGTCACTTCGTGGATGGTACACAGGTTTATGTAAACCTTGAAGTTTTATGCATGCCACAAGCAGCAAGTTTGCCAGAGGGCTGTATTTTCCCATCAAGAAGATACCATATTCAAGCAAAAGTGGCCCATTGCTGGGGCGCCCTGGAGGAGCTCGACATGTTTTCCCCATTAGCCAGATCGTCCCTAGTTTTCCTGAGAAAATTCTTAATTCAGAGTGAAATCCCTATTTCTTTTTGTCCTATCCACCTTAGAAATTAAGAGCATGTGATTGCTACCCTCCGGCCTTTTTTCTCTATAGTAATAGTGTGTCATTTGAGTATTCTTTGGTGTGAGGAACACAGAGCACTTTGTTCTTTCTTCCTATTTTTGTTTGCCCTTCCCTTAGTTTTTAGTGTGTTATTCAGTAGGTTTTGTGGTGTGAGAGTAATTTACATAGTAACAGTTGCTTTTGTTTTTGCTTCTCTTAAATTTTGTGCATATTAATTAGTTCTGTATCTTAATACTCATAAGATGTTTTATTACTCTAATCGTTTTCATTACAAGGGTATCTCATATAATGCTAAGTCAGGGCTTTGGTGGGTTTATTACCAGAACAGTGTTCATTTTCCCTAACAGATACGTTTTTATTCCATACCCACCCTCCTGCCCTCCGACGTCCTTTATGTGAACTTTAGCTGCCCTTAATCTCCATTAAGAATTGAAAATCACAAATTCTCTTAAATTTACTTTTCCTTAAATATAGGAATAAAAAGAAAAAAATTCCACTGATGAATGGAGAAGAAGTTGATATGGATCTTTCCGCAATGGAGTAAGTTAGCTAAATTAAATTTAAGACTATAGTATTTCCTGCATTTTCATTTGTCTCGTTTATTAGTCATATCTAAAAGGATATAATTGTCCTCCAAATGAATGCTTTCAGAACTTCTTAAAGTAAACATAAATCCTATGGTTAAGAACAAATTTTACATAAAATCATAACTAATCAAAGAGATTAAAATACATCTGCCTTGGCCTAAGTGAAATTAAGAGGAAATGCAGGATAGTTGTGGTGGAAGGCAGAGTCCTGACAAGGCAGTTTTCTTGTTCTCTCTTGGTGGCCAGGAACACGGCTTCTCAAACCGCAACATGCATGCAAATCTCTTGGAGATGTTAAAATACTGTTTCTGATCTAGTACTACTTTAAGAGAGCCTGATAATTTGCATTTCTCTCCTGAGCTCCAAAGTGATACTGATTCTTTGTGTCTTTGGAATGGAACTCCAGGGTACTTTGAGGCTCCCTGTGTTTGTAAAGCAATTTTAAAAACGTTATTCTAAATTTTATGTGGTAATATTTGTTGATTGACAGTGGTGTTGTTTTTAGTGTTTTTTATTTTTAAAGTAATCCCTATTTTACCCATCCAGTCTGTGTCTGTATATTTTTTATAAAACATCTATTATTATTTACTAACTCGATTGCCAAATTATCACTACTGTTTATACTTATACATGGGTTGTGTTCACTGATTTTGCCATTTAAGATAAGAGTTAATTTTAAGATTTAAATATAACCACAAAAAAATAAATAAATAAATAAATAAATATAACCACAAATATTATATCTATAGTCACCACCCAGTGGTATTTGTTGAGTTGCATTAATGTCACAGGTAGTATTATTTTGGTGAAAATGTTGATATAGACTAAATTTTTAAAACTGTGTTTGTTACTTTGAGAAGTACATCAGGATAAATTTGTGATATGCCTCCAAATAATGATTTCATAACATGCTGTTTGAAAATGATGATCATGTGTCTAGCATTTTAAAGAAGTGTCAAAGTCAGCTAAACAAATTATTTAGTAAAATAAATGCTTGTTTTTAAGTTAGAAATTGATTTCCATTAAAGGGAATTACTATTAGGCTATCGGAAGTTAAGTGAAGAAATTTGTCTTACTCTCTTTTCACATTACAAATCACAATCTCAAAAATATTATTTTTAGATGAAAAATGAAAGATTCGGTCTCCTTCATGACAACTATTTTCGTACCCCTAAAGAAAAATAAATATACCAAAATAGTTATAGATTAGCCACTGTGAGAAAGGTGAACTACATGACACACAGTGAAGAATTTGTCAGTGCAATTTAAAAAAGTGAATGCAGTGAAACTTTGGGTAGCCTTGACTACTATGTCTAAAAGAAAACCTGGTTAACAAATGGTTTGGCTTTTTCCTATAAACTTATAGACTTTATATAAGTTTTAAAAATTAAAATAAGAAAATTTTATTTTCTTTCAGTGCTGATTCCCCTTTGCTGTGGATAAGGATAGACCCAGATATGTCAGTATTGAGGAAGGTAGAATTTGAGCAAGCTGATTTTATGTGGCAATATCAGCTCCGCTATGAGAGGGATGTTGTTGCACAACAGGAATCCATTTTGGCCTTGGAAAAATTCCCTACTCCAGCATCTCGGCTTGCACTCACTGATATTTTAGAACAAGAACAGTGTTTCTACCGAGTAAGAATGTCAGCTTGCTTCTGCCTTGCAAAGGTGAGATTATATAAAGCAGATAGGAAACAAGATGACTACTATATATAATTTTTTCAAAACCTCTGAGAAAGAAATAAAATTCACATAAATTTAAATTTACTTGGTAGCTGATTCTTTGAAAACATTTGCCAAATGCATTTAACAGGACTGTTTTAAAAGAAACATTTTTTGACTTGAAAAAAGATATACACAACAATGTACTAATTGTCAAATTGAGAAGTCAGATTTTAAAACCAAAGAAAATTTTCACTATTTTATTGAATTGCCAACTTCATTTTTAAAGCAAAGAATATATTTGGTAAGAAAATCCTTGGTTTGACTGATGTTTTACATTATAGTACATGAGATCAGTAAGTTTTAATTATCTCACTGTGGTAATTATTTACATTAATTTGGGTTTAATAATATTAGTGGTAAATAATTTAAAATGATAGGCTTTGTATTTAACATTTTACTATCTAACATATAGTAACATTCATACATTTTAACAGAATAGTAAATTTATTAAGAAAACCTAATATTTTTCTTTACATGCAAAAAACTCTGGAGGTAGAACAAATGAAAACCAGAAAAATGCAGACAAAATTTTGGCCAGAAATTTCATTTTCCAGATGTTTGGAAAGCATCTTGATAATAG
This sequence comes from Arctocebus calabarensis, assembly GCA_963573935.1. Lineage (NCBI taxonomy): Eukaryota > Metazoa > Chordata > Mammalia > Primates > Lorisidae > Arctocebus > Arctocebus calabarensis. The sequence continues at coordinate 11,986 of CAUYON010156651.1, forward strand.
GTTCATTCCCATTTACTGACTCTTGCCTTCCCCACTGCTAAATTCATTTGTCTTTATATTTCATCAAATTGTAATTGTTTAGATTCGTTTTATTTGTAATGATAACAAATGAGTAGTTGAAAGTCCTGTGTTCTCAGATAGTTGAGGAAAAACAGTGATTTTCTTCAGTAATCATCTGCTCAGGATATAATTTTATTGCTTCTCTAAAGACATTTATGATTCTTGCATACTAAGATTTCAGCAGATCCATAAAGTTGTAGAACATGTTGTTTAAAAATTAACCATAATTTCTTTCTAGGCATGGTTTTTATATTCTCTAAAAATATTGATAACAACATGTAGGTGTTCTTTTTTTGTTTGTTTGTTTTGTTTTGTTTTGTAATGCTTTAAATAGCACTGTATTTGGCTTGTTTTTCAATTAGGGTAGATTGAAAAACGTTTAAAATTCATGGTGATGTTTCTATTTGGTAAATTTAAAACTTTAGAGTTATATCTGCTTAAATGAATAAAGACAAACTTATTCAAAATAAAAGTATTTTGCATATATTTTCTTAAAACATAAAATACTATAATTTAGAAATTAACTTGTAGAAAATAATTATAAATACACCTAATTTTTTTGTTGGGTGAGTTTTTATATTTTCATAAAAATGGTAAAAAAGATAGTAAATTTTATTACATTTCTGAGAATTAAAATTATTGACAACTAATCTAGTTATACTATCAATAACTTTGAAAGTTGTTTTATTTATTTAAAAATATGTTTATAACAGTAATGGAAATTATTTCATTTTCTAATGATTTGCAGATTGCAAATTCTATGGTGAGCACATGGACAGGACCACCAGCCATGAAATCACTCTTTACTAGAATGTTTTGTTGTAAAACTTGTCCAAACATTGTGAAAACAAACATCTTTATGAGCTTTCAAAGTTACTTTCTACAGAAGACTATGCCAGTTGCAATGGCTTTATTAAGAGATGTTCATAACCTTTGTCCCAAAGAAGTGTTAACATTTATTTTAGATTTAATCAAGTATAATGACAACAGGAAAAATAAGTTTTCAGATAACTATTATCGTGCAGAAATGATTGATGCCCTGGCCAACTCTGTTACACCTGCCGTCAGTGTGAATAATGAAGTTAGAACTTTGGATAATTTAAATCCTGATGTGCGACTTATTCTTGAAGAAATCACCAGGTTTTTGAATATGGAAAAACTTCTTCCAAGTTATAGACATACCATCACTGTTAGTTGTTTGAGAGCTATTCGGGTGCTTCAGAAGAATGGGCATGTACCAAGTGATCCAGCTCTTTTTAAATCTTATGCTGAATATGGC
>CAUYON010156652.1:0-12387 GCA_963573935.1 Arctocebus calabarensis
AGTGATCAAGGAAATGCCATGAAGGATATCTGTAACAGTATGATCAAAATATTTCTGAATGTATATGAATCGTGCCCTGTGATTGCACCAATGTACATAATTATGATTCAATAAAATTATTAAAAAAAAAAAAGCAATGAATCTTAAACAGTAACATACAGAACACATAAACAGACATAGTCAGTTTGTGTGTGTGCTAAGAGCTGGGTCAGAGTCAGACAGAAGTTTCTTTCTCAAATACTTTTCGTTCAAGTAAAGGAGTTAAAACCCACACATAACAACCACAGGTAGCTTGGCAAACAAGCCCTACAGGTGAGGAGATGAGGCCTGTTAGAGAGGCTGTGAAAGGGAGGAAGAATCACACTGATGAGGAATCATACTGAAGAATCATACTGACTCAACAAAGAACTGATGTTCAAGCCCCCGCTTATTTCAAAGGGTGGAGCTGTTGTAGGGCACAGGTAGAGAGGAGGAAAATTTGGAGGGTCAAAAGCAAGGAAATTTGTAAACACAAAGGATGTGTGAGGCAGCGTGGTTCAACCAGAGCCAGAGCAAGAGACGTGCAAAGGGAGGAATGGAGGACGAGGAAGGGGCTTGGCCTCATCTACGCCTGAGGTCAGAAAGCTGGTCCTGTAGCCCGTCTGTGAGCAAGGTACCGTTTCAAAAGCCAGGAGACAATGAGGCAGCCCCTGACCTCAAAGAGGAAGGAAAGGCCATGTGTTCACTTAGGATTTATTGAGAGGACCCATGAAAGGCTTTACAGCAGGGACCACCTATTCAAAACGATGTATGGGAGGAAAATTAACTGATGGCCATGCATGTGTATTGACAAGATAGGGAACAAAAGGTAATCACAGGCAAAAAGCCTGTAGTAGATTCTTAAAGATAACAAAAAATAACAGTTTAGTTTTGTGTCATGTTAGCAGAATCCAAGAGCAAAAATGAAACCAAATGGTTATGCATTTCATGCAACTATTCTGATGAATAAATTGAGATTTGATGCGACCGGAAGCAACATGAGATATAGATACAGGTTGCAATGGAAAGTTTTTCTGGTCTTCTGTTTTTTTTTTCTTTTCTTTTTATTTATTTGCTAATCATAGTTCATCAAAAGCAAAAAAATAGTCAGAAAATAAAATTCTTCGGAAAAATCAGAAACTAGTAGTGAGAACAGGTTATCGCATACGCTTTATTACTTAAGAGCACTAGTAACTGTCAGGAACTAATGATTCTAGAAGACAAAAGTAATTCAGGCACAACAAGCTGCCTTAAGGTGAGTAAAATACAGAAGCCAATCAATGAAGAAGTCTAAAGTGGCACCGTCAGAACAGTCAAAAGTAAATGACGGTGAGAAAACTTCAGTGAGTCCTCACTAAGCATCAAGCAAAATAAGTTTCTCAAGACAAAAGAGGATGATTTAAAAAACGTTGAAGAACACAACCATTCCCTGAAAACTGGTCATTAATTTATTAATTTATTTGGTACATGCCTTTTTTGAGCAGAGTGCTATATATTTTAAGAAACCCTAAGGTATGATAGCTCCAGCATGAACTAAGCCCGTGTCAGGCTAAAGGCCTAATGCGGTAAACAGTGTTGAATGGGAGTTCAGCAGAGAAGCAGACACTTGCCTTCTACAGTTTACGGTCAAGGGACACGTGCTCTCTCTTCTACTAGTTTTACTGTGTTAGTTACATACAGGTAAAACAGGGTATGCAGCAGAGAAGGAGTCAAGGAGGCAAGTGGCTAAGTGCAGCGCCTCCCTCCCTCCTCCTCACTGACAGAAACAAGTCTGATGTGATCCATGAAGAGCACAGCAGATCATTTGACTCTTCCTTAGAAAATGCTTTAAGGCCATTAGAGTAGTGTTCCTCAAACTGTAACATGTACAGGAACCACCCGGGAATCTAGTTAAAATGTACTTTTTCTTTTTATTAAATCATGGTTGTGTACATAAATGCGATCATGGGGTACAATGTGCTGGTTTTATATACAGTTTGAAACATGTTCATCGAACTGGTTGATACAGCTTTCATGGCATTTTCTTAGTTATTGTGTACAGACATTCATTTTTTACATTTAGTAAGTTTCACCTGTACCCTTCTAAGATGTACTGTTAAGTGTCGACCCACCAATGATGCAGTACCTCTGGGGAGGGTCCCAGAATTTTGTAGTTCCAGTAAATTCTCAGTGATGCTGATGCTGCTGGTTCCTGGCTATCCTATGAACAGCAAGGTATCAGAAATCCTTTAGTTTATGTTGTCACAGATGAGAGAAAACCATCACTGGGGAGGGGGTGGGGTCAGAATGCTTGAGCTCAAGTTTTAGGCCTTTGCTAACTCATGAATGTGTGTGACCTTTAAGGAGGACTGAGTATCCAGAAGGAGGGAGAAAGGAGAGTTAGCAAAGGCCTTGGTTGAAGGGAATGGAAAAGAGAAGAGGATAGCAAAGGAAAAGACTAGCTCGTTGCTCCTTAGAAGACATAAATAGATGGTAAGAGGTGACAAAAATTATGAGAACAGAAATTTATTCCAGTAATAAAAACTATAAAAATAAAAGGTAGGCTGCCCAGGGTAGGTTGACATTGTTAGAAATTATTTTATACCAATGTACCTTAAAGAATTGCAGAATTGGCTCGGTGCCTGTGGCTCAACTGGCTAAGGCGCCAACCACGTACACCTGAGCTGGCGGGTTCGAATCCAGCCCAGGCCTGCCAACAACAATGACGGCTGCAACCAAAAAATGGCCGGGCGTTGTGGAGAGCGCCTGTAGTCTCAGGTACTTGCGAGACGGAGGCAAGAGACTCACTTGAGCACAGGAATTGGAGGTTGCTGTGAGCTGTGATGCCACAGCACTCTATCCAGGTTGACAGCTTGAGGCTCTGTCTCAAAAAAAAAAAAAAAAGAATTGCAGAATAATGAACATAAAGTATGTTACTATTGTGTTTTTTCTTTTCATATACTTGAAGGACAAATTATGTCATATGGTCTTTTTTTACCAAATACTATGAGCTTTGAGTATAAAATATAAATGTGATGTGTAGTAACAAGATAGTCACTCAAAGCAATAGTTAAAATACTCCTACACTATGCTAACAAGTGTCTGCAAACTACGGAAATGCAATTATGGGAATCAGCGGACACTCCCTTGCTTAAAACAGCAGTCTGACAACTGCCAATCTGTAGCAAATTCTGTCTTTTCTCAGAATATTTTAAGAAAAGTGGTGAAGAAATCCTTGGAAGGCAATAGAACACTAAATATATCCAGACAAATTTCCTTTCTTTCCCCCCCAAAATATGGAAGCTCCTTTAAGTTTTATTTCTTCTTCTAGGCATGGCAAAGCATTTCATAATTTTCGACTTTAGGAAAAACATTCACAGACACTTTTACCAATTCAGAGAAAGGGGACTAGGAAAACACTGCAACTGATCAAAGAAAAATGATACTACCACCAAAATCAAATAAGCCTTTTCTTTAGCAAGAAGCAGTGAATTCTAGCAGAAGGGAACATGCTATTTAGATAGGATGTATGCTCAGACACCTGTAGTAGGCAATTTTCAAAATAGCTATGGTTTCTTTTTCTTTTCTTTTCTTTTTTTTTTCCTTATAGTAATCATCTCCAACAAACTCCAAATAGACGCTGGCGGTATTTGTTAGTTCTGACCTGTTAATGACTATTGGTAGTTTTCTACTTTGATTCAAGAGTATATAAAGATTTTCTAAGTCAACTTCAGTGATTTCCTTTACCAACATGAAAACTTAAATGTTTCAGAAGAGAAAATATTGAGTATCTTACCTAATACAATTCCTGTCACTGTACAGAGGGAAAAGGAGACCCAGTGCAACCAAAAGACTTGACCTAGTCACCGGGACACCTTGACTTCTAGTACAATATGCTCTAGTTTTTACCAGCTCTCGTCCAGGCAGAGTCTTTCTAATCTCAAAGTGAGGGTCAGCGCTGGGTTACCTTTCATTCAAGATCAAGTTTTGTGATAATTACATATTTGCAACTTTTTTTCTACTTGGTGTGGGGCACTAAAGTAGAAAATGACGAAGGGTTTAGCTAAACCTAGAAGAAAAAAAAAAGTTTTGGTTTGGTGGAATAACAATGCAGATTTCTCTCTCTGTTTGCTGTGGGGGGGAGGAGGAGACATTTTCAAAAATTTATTTTCTAAGCCAGCAAGCAAACCCTACCATTAGGTATATACTCAGGGCTTGTGGAATTTGAAGCTTATAAATTTCAGGGGCACTCTTTAAGAAAGATAATATAAAACTCAGAATAAAAATTTATGTATGAAGGTGAGCATTTATTTAGAATTAAAATGTATCATAATACTTATAAATTTTAAAAAGCTGCAAAAACACAAATATAAAATTCTTGAAAAATAAATATTTTCATTAATTAATTTGCACACTTCTAAAATATTTTTTTCCTACATTTTTTGGTTGCATGTTCTTTGATCACCTCTTCCAATAATATTTTGCAGTATTCTCTCTGAGAGAATAGAGAAATAATTCAGTCTTTCCTTTAAATTATAAATTTAGATTGATGGTTCTATTCTTGAATAACTTGGAAAAGTTTCTTACAGATTCATAACTCATTAAGATAACACCCTATAATTTTTTTCAGATTATCTCTAAATTTAGAAAAACCTCTACCAAGTTTCTTTTACATATGAGCTGTAAGATTCAGGGCATTGCAAAATATCTTAGATGTCCTTTCACTTGTTGACAATTGTTAACCACATTGCCAAGGCCTCTCCCAGGGTCCGGAGATGGTCCCATTTCAGGGAGGAGCTATGAGGGTTAAGTTCTAATCACTTCATGGTAAATCTACGTGGTCTATCTTATCAATATACCTGATGCATCCTTGAACTCTTCCAGCTCTTCCAAATAAAGTGCCTGTGTGACTGAGAATACCTACATTTCCTGATGGCATAACTATTCCATGATTCAGCCAAGACAGTATCCTTTGATGTACACTCTTCATTTTCCTATTGTGGTCACAAGACAGACATGATGTTTGACTACCTGGTGAATGAACCAATCATTATTTTGCTAAATATATGGGCTCAGTGGGTAGGGCGCCGGCCCCATATACCGAGGGTGGAGGGTTCAAACCTAGCCCTGGTCAAACTGCAACAACAACAACAAAAATAAGTGATATATGTAGAATACTAAAACGCTAGAAAAATGTTGGATATTATCATTATTTCTCTTAGCACCTACTCTTCCAACACTGAAGCTATATTAGATAAGTGGTTTATGCCAATTGAGGTAGCTTCTTCTCAGTATAGCTTTACAGTTAGTCTATATCCCCAAACTATATTATCTTGGTCCAAGCCCAGGATAATCATTTGCTAACTGGGTGGTCTTAGATAAATTTCTTAATCTGTGGAGGATTTATAATGAATGTAAGAAAACCTACCTCATAGAATTTTGAGGGTTAAATAAGACCCATGAAGTGGTCAGCAAGATTTCAGTAAGTGGAAGCTGCTTCCATGATTGGGAACCCTGTCCATAAAGTCTCTTGAATAAAACTACAGGGAGCATAAAGTCAATTCCATTTTCCTACACAGAACTGTTTTACCATTTTAGTATGATGGGTAATCATTTGCAAAGCAGTAGTGAGTGACCTCTCATAGTCAATGAACCCTTTGTAATGATGTACAACATCAGCAGATAAAGAGTTGCTGTAGGATACAATGAAGATATGCACCCAACGTGCATTTTTTTTCCAAAAGCATTCATGTTTGTTTGGCCAAACTAGTTCTCTAAAATGCAGTTTTGATAAAGCAGTTTTGATAATTCTACACCTCTATAGCGTTGGGGAGGCTTTTCACTTCTAAACTCTCCTAAGATCATTGTTTTCTTTGAAGAAGCTTGAGAAGGGTTTATGCAAGAAAATATTTACAACAGGACGGAAAAAATTCAGGTATGCTTTACCCTGCCCTAAGTGGTCTCTATACATAGAAAAAAATGCAGCTAAGGTACTGGAAGATATTAAAAAAAAATGTGTAACTGAAACATCAGACAGAATGAGGCAAATATACAGAGCTAAAGTTTTCTTCAAGACAACACAAGCTATGGGTGGCGCCTCTGGCTCAAGGAGTGGGGCACCAGCCCCATACACCTGGGGTGGTGGGTTCAAACCCAGCCTTGGCCAAAGCTGCAAAAAAACAAAAAAAAAACAAAAAAAACACAAGCTATGAAAAAGTGAATTTTCCAAAGGAAATTCAACACTGTGGCTACAAAGAAACTCTTAGCTTTTTCATTAATGTGCAGTGCTCTTGACTGGTGGGAAAACATGATACAATTAACAAAAAACAAATTTCTACCTAACACCTCTGCCAAGGAATGCTGCTGATGCCAGATCCACCTCTACCATGGCAAGGAAGACAGGGAAAGAGCCCAAATAGAGCTCACGAGCCCCGCGTAACACACGTCAAAACATTTAAAATTACAAATCAAGTTAACAAACTGCTCAATGAAATAGGTATCATCCTTCTACCTTGACTAACAAATATATCTTCACAGCCTCTTAAAAGACCAGATGCAACTTCAGAACTCTCTCTCCACACACACCAAACTGTTCCTTGGTCCCCTTTTAGGCAGAGGGTCCTGATCAGAAGCAACAAAGGCTTCAAGAAGATGGACGCAGGGATCCGTGTGAGTGCAGATGCTAGTTTCAGGTGATCTGGACAGGGAATCTGAGGTTTACACATATGCAAAACATGGTCTAAAAAGGAGACAGGGTAAGGAGTGGGAGGCCCACGTGTCTCCTCAGCCCCTGAGCAGGGACCTGACCAAAGAAGAATGAGTTCAGAATGTCCTCTAAAGCTCAGGACAGAGGTCCTTTCTGTCCATGTACTAGTTTTAGTCATGGAGCTAAGAAGTTTGAAGGAAAATATTCCATCAGAAAAGAAAAAAAAAAAATGCTGCATGTCTTGACCTTTCCCAGATACAATCTCAGCAGTCACAGGCGCTTACCCTGCAGCTAAATCCCTTGTAGAACTGTAGCTTCAACCCCAGAAACAAAACACAGATGCTAGTGAACCCGTATGCAGGCCATAATTTGACTAAGTTGACTACACCCAAGGGTACAGTCAACTATACCATGTTCGATACCAAGAGCTACAAAATGGATTGTGGCAAGTCAAAGGCACTCCTAATGTAAGAGGTGAGAAAAACCTCTTAAAGTTTGCAAATTAATTGGACCCCCCCCCCCAACCAAACTGTCCCCTTCTTCTTTGTTATGCTGGGTAAATTCTGCTCTTCCATTCACCAGAAATTATTGGAGGCTTGTACCCATGTGATGGTCCTGCATGCTCAGAATTTGGGTACACATCTTTAACAGTGGTGCGTGTTTAACTGTTATAAGTCATCAAACTACAGGTCACCCTCAGTGACTCCCACCACCAAGACACCATTACCAGACTAGGAACCGTAGAGTTCCCTGGTATTAAAAAAAAAAATCTTCATCTTGATTTTTCTGTGGTACAAAGATAAAAAGGAGGCAGATCACGCAAAGAAAGCAAAACAGTTAAATCAGAAAAACTGAACTGATGATAATAGATGGTAAGTTTCCCCTCTGTCAAATATGACATCTCATTACCCCTCCCCAGCTGCCTTCCCCATACCCATGGATACATACACAGACCACGAGAAAGAGCCAAGCAGAATGCAAACTGGAGGGGCTCAGAATACACACACACATGTAGTGCACAAGCTTCAGCAGGCTTCATCTTTCCATTTATTAAATAAAGATTATAAAACTTATCTTGCAAGCTTCTTAAGATTAAATTAGATAAGTAACGTGAAGTGGCTGACTCAGGGTTGGTTCTCATACGTCACTTCTCACTTTGTCCCTTCTCTCTAACTGCTCCTTGAGATGAGCCAATTTGCCTGTGCCGTACTCTACACCCTTCTGCCAGCCAGGTAAATAAGTATGATCATCATTATCTCGCCTCAGTCAGAAGTAATAAGTACTTTTGGAGCAAAATATTATAAGGAAAAGAGAAGGTGCAAAATAAGCAGTGAGCATTCTTGCTGTTAATGCACATTGGTGAAGCCATTGCTACTGAAAATCGTTAAGTTAAATGGCTAAAGGCCATATACAAAGATTGGGAAGGTGGGAGTGAACAAGGTGCTAGAAGTATGCTTTTATGCGGAACTTGACTAAATGTCATGTTGTACCCAGGAAGTATCTTTCCCCTGCACCCTATTTTAAACCATTTTGGTGGTTTGCATTAGACCTAAATAACATCTATGCTGCATAGGAGATAGTGGTGCTATAGGGCCACACTTCCCTGAAACCAACTCTGCTTCACCACTTATAAACCAAAACATAAAAACCTGATGAAAAAAGAAACTTAAAAACTAAATTTAGATTACAGCATTTCGGTGTTAAGAAAAGTCTACTGACAATCTTCTTGAAAAAAAAAAGAGGAATCAGTACTTACTGAATAATTTCTTTGGTGAAACTTTTTGAAGTTTGCAATGGTGTTCAATGTCTTGTACTAGCTCAAGATTTATAGGTAAAGGAACGGGGTAAAAACTTCTAGCAGCTTTCCATCATGTTTGTCAGAAGTTGAGACATCTTTTTCCACATTTCATCAGAATACAAGCACCAACTACATAGTATAAAAACATCCAGAATTGCACACTTTGATCAGAGCTAAAGCTATTCTAACTGAAAGTAAAGATTTTACTACTCCAAGTAAACACCCAATAAACAGTGACTAGTTGTTAAAGGCTCTACCTCAGTTGCACTATATCAAGTAGGACAGAGTAAAAACTCAATTCAGCATTTCCTGGGTGTTTAATGATGTGCCAGATACTACCAGAGATGCTGGAGATAGAAAACCAAGAGTTTTAAGTTCTAATGTGCAAGGAAATCACATAAAGATACAATTTCGAGGCTTGGCGCCTGTGGCTCAACATGGTACACCTGAGCTGGTGGGTTTGAACCAGCGCAGACCGCCAAACAACAATGACGGCTGCAACCAAAAAATGGCCGGGCGTTGTGGCGGGTGCCTGTAGTCCCAGCTACTTGGGAGGCGGAGGCAAGAGACTTGCTTGAGCCCAGGAATTGGAGGTTGCTGTGAGCTGTGATGCCACGGCACTCTATCCAGGGTGAAAACTTGAGGCTCTGTCTCAAAAAAAAAAAAAAAAAAAGATACAATTTTGACTTGCTATTGTTACCAGCTAAGAGGGAGATCTGTATCCAAGAGAAGATACTTAATCCAGGGAATTCAAATCAGGTTTCCTCAAAAAGATGACACTTGAGTTATCTTAAAAGATGAGTGAAAATTAGGTAGCCAGAGTTCCAGACAGAAATTACAAATGGAACAAAGTCACAGTTGCCTAAGCTGCTCAGAGATGTGTATACACAGTGACACTGGGAGTAACTGGTGAGTGCACTGGGAAAGCTTGGGCCTTGGGAGGACAAGGAGCTGCAGAGTCAAGTGGATATCAGGTCACCAAGGCCCTTCTTAGGTCAAATTGAAGAGATACTGGCAATAATAATACAAGTTAACATTTTTTGAGCACTTACCACATTGCAGTATTTATGTTAGATACCTTCAAGTTTTATTTCACTTAATTTTCATCCTAATTCCATAATCCTTATTTACAGATGAGAACACTAAGGGCTAGAAAGTAAAGTAACTGCAACAGATGTTACATAGTAGGAAATGAGAAGTGGGTTAGGAACCCAGGACAGCCTGATTCCAAGGCTTATACCCTACACTCTTCCACTTCTACCCTATCCTCAAAGCAAGGGCCGAATGGACACACTAGGCCTGTTATGCTAGCTGCGGAACAGGGAATGGAATTAAACCTGGGGTCTCTCACAAGGCAGGGATAGGAAAAGGAGAATAAATCGATACAGAAATACATTGAGAGGGACTAAGGAGGAAACATTCAGTAAGTACACCCTCCTAGAATATTCAACCAAAAAACGGCCTTTGGAAAATGGGGTCTAGAAAATAAAATACCAGCATTCAGTACTGCTTCTAAGTACAAAGGATTAAAATATGTGTCCGTCTCTCTGCTATTAAGCTCCATGAGGGCAAAGACCAGGTATGTCTCATTCATCCATTGGGGATGGCGTCCCTAAATCTGAGAGTCCTTCTTAGCAGGAGATACTCAATTGAGAAGAAAAATAAGTAACAGCCATTTTTTACAATAACATTAATGAGGTGCTATTCTTGATTGGAAAAACAGAGTTAAAATCTAAACTTACAGAAAAATTTTAAAATTCGTATTGATAACCGAGGCACCATAAACTGAAATATGTAGCAGTTAAGCTGGCGATACAGACGGTAATGAGGAGTCACCACCCCGGGATGCCACACTGAAAAAAAAGGCCGTGAATTCAAAATGTGGTTAGTATTTTGTATAAACCATAACTCATTAAAAATAAGATGTTGTTAAAGGAAGTGGCCCGGAGGTGAAGATGTGCTGTATGGTGGGGGAAGGGAGGGCAGAGAAGCAAGCAGACCAAGGACCAGATTCTGGGCCTAATGATTTCTAGTCTCTGACTCTAACAAAATAAGCAAGGCATTAACGTGACTCTAAGAATCTCTATCCCTTTCACACTTCTGTCAATGTTTAGTCCTCAGCAAGAATCTCTTGTTAGGGATCTGAAAGGTAAAAGTCATGTTGTTCAGAATTGAAAAGTTTTCAGACACTTTAAGGCATCCCCAAAAGAGTGATTTCTTAATTTTGAGCATTTAATAAGAGGGGATCGACTTAGTCAAAAACAAAAATAAAAATAGGTTTTAATATATTTCTTAGTAAATTTGTTCTTATACTGAAATCTTTTGCCCATTTGTGAAGCTACTAAACAGAAGATGGGTTTTGTTTGGGTTTTTAAATGACCTAATCTCAGGAGCTTGTAAACAATCTCATTCCCTAATATCATGTCTTGCATTAAGATATTCTGCAAAATGCTTTCAGTTTACCAATTGTGTTTAAAATATCCTGAAACTATTTACTTACATGGAAAATGAAAATGTAAGTGAATTTAGGTTTCCCATCTTCACTACCACTTTCTTCAACATTCAACCATCTTGAAAATTTAACATGAATCAAATGAATACAAATTCAAAATGATTCCTTAGTTCAACCATTTTGAACTTCAATTCCATAAACATATGAAATCAGCGAGCTTTGTAAAACTGTGTAAAAGTCCAAATAAAAAAACCACCAGGCTTTTAAGCTAATTGTTTAAAGTGTGTATATAGATGAAATGAAACTGACTCACAAAGTATTAAGTCTGGAATTTGCAAATCATAAATCTTACTCTTGTAAACAGAACTTAACTAACAAAATGGGGGCCTGGTAATTTCCTTTTTTCCTAATCTGAAACAAAAGTTTTAATGATTTTTAATCATACACAGAAAATTAAGGATGCCATTACAGTATTTGCAAAATATAACTCAGGTTTTAATTCTCAAGTAGAACAGGAGACAGATGAACATTCTTGGTACTGTACCCTAGGAAATCAGCCAAGAACAAAACACTAAGATTTTATTAAAACCTTAGTACTCAAATTTGATTAAAACTTTTTGCTTGCAAGACTGCTTCTTAATTCCATTACAAACTTCCACCGCCATGCCACTGTCAATAGTAAGTCATATTTTGTTCAAAGTTCCCAGTCCACTTCAAATACTCTGAGATTTTCAGATTAGACTACAATGCATATGACAAATATAAGGGTAAGTCTGCTTATACCCCTTGGTAAATAAAATGTGTGCCTCGGGGTGATGTGGACTGTCATAGCCTCTGCATTTCATACAAAATCTACATAGGGCATCTAAGTAACTAAAGGCGGTGGTGGAGCGGAGGGATGTGGGATAGGTCACACAAGATGTTAGAGATGAAGGTGACGTGAATTATCCACATTCAACCGTGTCATTTTACAGATAAGGAAACTCAGGCCCAGAAAAGTTATAAGACTTGCCAGACCACAGTTGCAGATTCTCAGCTATGTGAATCATAGCAAATGCTAAAATTCTACCTTTTGAAGTGTTCAAGGTTTTGCACTTTGTCTAAAAAATAATTAAACTCCCAATTCCCGCACATTTTTTTTCATTTCCTTAACAACATCCTGGGCGGCTCCTGTGGCTCAGCGAGTAGGGCGCCGGCCCCATATACCGAAGGTGGCGGGTTCAAGCCCGGCCTCGGCGAACTGCAAAACAAACAAAAAAAATAGCCGGGCGCTGTGGCGGGCGCCTGTAGTCCCAGCTACTAGGGAGGCTGAGGCAAGAGAGTCGCTTAAGCCCAGGAGCTGGAGGTTGCTGTGAGCAGTGTGACGCCACGGCACTCTACCCAGGGTGATAAAGTAAGACTCTGTCTATAAAAAAAAAAAAAAAAAAAACAACA
>CAUYON010156654.1:0-18406 GCA_963573935.1 Arctocebus calabarensis
ATGTGCGTTCCTCGACCTTGTCTCTTGGCTCAGCTCCAAACCGTTGGCTTTCTTGCTAAATTTCTGTCCTTTAACTCTCCTTCTGGACAGGAGTGTCTGCAGAAAGCTGGCTACAGACCGCCATCTTGGCTCCTCCCCTTAAAATCAGTTTTATAGTTTCTCCTTCATTTTATATACTTACCATACCCTTGAAATAGTTTAGATAATATTGATGTTGTAGAATTCTCTTCTGGAAAGATCTTGGGCTGGTGCTTCTTTATATAATAATTATTTATCCAAGTAGAGACAATTTTCTCCAAATCTAATTATCTCATTAAACTTTTTGCCTCTCCTAGGGCCAGTTTGGATAAATTGTGTTTCAGTGGAAGATTATCTGTTGCCTCTGTGTTCAAATGTATTTGAATAGAATTCTGCAAACTTTGCAATTAGGAGACTTGAAATTTTCATTGTATTGAAGAATATCACTCTTATCATTTTAAATTTTGTGCATTTGTCTTTCACCCTTTTTGATTAATTTATCCAGTGACTTTGAATGTTTTTGATATCTACCCAAGTAAACCTGCAATTGTTTTTGTATATAAATTTCACTGCTTTTTAAAAATTTTCAGGTTAATATAAGAAGGGTTATGTACATTTGGGTTACACTGTTTGTGTTTGTTAGGTAAACTCCAAGTTGTAGTTGAGCCCTTCACCCAGAAGGTGTGCCACATCCCCTACATTTAGTCACAATGAAAGAAGGAGACTTTACATCTTTTGTATTTACCTGGAAGGATCTGGACAACATCCTCCTAAGGTAAAATTTCACTGTAGTTTTATGTTCTAACCCATTTATTTCTACTTCCACCTCTAACTAGTTTTTCTTTTTGCATGCTTTTAGATTATGTTGTGGATTTCTGAATTTAACGTTCACATTGTTTAATTTTATTTTTAGCAGTGTAAGTATTTGATGCCTAAAATATTTTCTGATCACTGCTATAATGGTCTATTCTGATATGTTCTGTTTTCATGATCATTATTCTCATATAATTCCACAATTTTAATCTGTTCTTGCCTTTGGGCACAAAATTTAAAAGCCTCAGTATTAATATGATGTTTCATAATTTCCTTGTCATTTTTCCTCTACAAAATTATATTTTTGCTACATGATTTGGCATATAAGTATTAATAGCTAACATGTTCCTGGTGACTGTTAGCCATTAGTACCATCCAGTGCTTTTTTGTTTTTTAAATCCTTTTTATTCTCTTAAATAAAAATTTCAATTCTGCCCTTGTAACTATCAAAATCTTAAACCTTAAATTGTTTTTCTCTGTAGGACTCTGGCATATGTTTGATATTATGAATTTTTTTTTGGCTGGGGCTAACTTTGATCCTGCCACCTCCAGCATATGGAGTGGTGCCCTACTCCTTTGAGCCATAGACACCACCCAATATTATGAATTGTTTTTTAATATACCTGCATTGTATCATCATTCACATGTTCATTTCTTCAATGCATTAATTTATTCGACAAACATTTTTGCAGTTTTAGGCCAGGGCCAGGCTTGAACCTGCCACCTCCAGTATATGGGGCTGGCATCCTACTCCTTGAGCACAGATTCTGCCCCCAATATTATGAATTTTTAACATGACTGAAACTTTTGTGTTTGATTTGTATCTTGAAAACACACAGTTTTGCATTTTCCTTTAAAAAACATTAAGTTATATCCATTTATATTATTGGTATAATCAATATATTTGGTTACTAAGACTCATGTCTATTCTATTATTTATGCATATATATCATAAATTACATGTATAATTTCAGCAGGTATTTACTAGGAATCTATTTTATTTGCTGTATCTTTTTGTTTGGTGTATAGAATACTCATTGGTCTTTCCTTGGGGCTACTTACTTTGTGAGCAACACTAAAGTCCTTAATGCAGAAAGAACTCTTGCTAAGGAATAGAGAGACAGGCAAAAATATGTACACATAACTCATATGAAAAATATTTATATGCATTAAAGTTTTGAAAGGATATCAAATTACAAAAACTAAAGAAATGCAAATTTCTATCCTGGGCCATCACATTGAATAAAAATAAAAGTGCTCAAAATAATACTTATATGTGAACATTTTTTTTTGTATTTCATTATATTTGTGTGGAATTATTTATATGTATACACATACACCCAGATTAGATTGTCTCTATGTTGACTACTCCAGGGCATATAACCAACTGGTAAACCTACAGTAGTGATCAACATAAGGAACTAGGCCTACTGTACTCTGAGGTACGTGTGGTGCATGTCTGGTCTTCAAAAATTAGGTCAATGTGAGGATAAGGTCAGTGTAGGGGGGTAGTCAACTATGGACATTCTACTGTGTGTGTGTGTATGTGTGTGTGCACACACAGATGTATCTGGTAGAACCCCATTCCTGCCTCTACTTAGATGTGTGTGAGCCTGTGAAAGTGAGTTGCCCTTTGCAAGTCTGACTTGGGCATCTCTAAAATGGACATATTGACACTTATCTCACTAAGTTGTTATGAGGAGAAAATGAACAATGAACAAACCTATGGAAAGTGTCTACTATGTAATACTGCAGGGAGTATTAGCCACCTCTATTAACTCCCTTCTGCAAATGATAGTCCTTTAATGTGAATATCTCTTAAAGATCAATTCTACTAGAAGCAATAGGAAATGGTGTGTTTACATATTTCTATGATAGAAAAGATTTGCTGTCTCTTCTTCATAGGATAAGTTACCTGTCATGGAATGGAGGAGAAAGCAAATCATCCCCTCACTAATTTCTTTCCCCCAGAATATTATGAGGGTACAAATGTTTTGGTTAAATACTTTACTATTGCACTGTTTGGATTAAAGTCATAAGTGTGCCCATCACCCAGATGGTATGCATTTGACCAATTAGGTGTGAATTTACCCATCCATTCCTCCCTCTCCTCCCTACTCTGTTTTTCATGAATGTTATTTCTAAATGTGCACATGAGTGTTGATTGATTAGTTTCAATTTAATAGTGAGGACACATGGTGTTTGTTTTTCCATTCTTGTTATACTTCACTGAAAAGAATGGTCTTCAGTTCCATCCAGGTTAATACAAGAGGTATTGTTCCACCTTTGGATGGCTGAGTAGGACTCCATGGCATACATATACCACAGTTCATTAACCCACTTGTGTCTTGATGAGCACTAGGGGCATTTCCATATCTTTGCAATTGTGAATTGTGCTTCTATAAACGTTAGAGTGCAGGTGTCTTTTTGATAAAATGTCTTTTCTCCTTTGGGTAAATAGCCAGTAGTTACTGGATCAACTGATGGTTCTAGTTTGAGTTCTTGGAGGAATCTCCATTATGTCTAGCTTGCATCACCACCAACAGTGTATAAGTGTTCCTATCTCTTTGCATCTATGCCAGTATTTATTGCATTGAGACTTTATTGGGTTTTTTGAGACAGAGGCACAAGCTCTTGCCCTGGGTAGAGGGATGTGGCCTCACAACTCACAGCAACCTCCAACTCCTGGGCTCAAGCGATTATTCTGCCTCAGCTTCCCAAGTAGCTGGGATTACAAGCAGCTGCAACAATGCTCGGCTATTTTTTGATTGCATCTGTCATTGTTGTTTGGCAGACCTGGGAGGGATTTGAACCTTCTAGCTCAGGTGTATGTGGCTGGTGCCTTAGCTGCTTGAGCCATAGACATGGAGCCAGGAATGTTTTGATAAAAGCCGTTTCTCACTGGAGTTAAGTGATACCTCATTGTAGTTTTGATTTGCATTTGTTTGATGTCCTCTCTTATCATCTTTTTTTGGCTTCTGTTTGAACACCAAATAGCAGCCTTATATTGAGGCCCAGAGAGGAGACAGTGGAGAATGACATAATATGAACATGGGTCTGCTGTACATAAGATTGAAATCAGGGGACCTGAGTCCCCAATACCATATGCATCCTTACGTACAGGACCATGGAGAGCCATGCCCCTGTACTTTTCTTAGCCCGTACACAAGAAAAGACTGTATTTAGCAATAGTAGTGAGGTGGTTTTGGAGTAAGAGTAGGGAGAGAATGTGTGTACCTTGAATAACTAGTTTCATGATATTTAGGAAATGTTGACTGTCCCAATAAATAAAACCCATGTACATTAAATATACCTACATAGAGAATCTAATGGGAGGTAATACCAAAAATGTATCCATTTAAAAAAGTAATCAGTGATGGGCTTATTAATGAATTTATCTATCTCTGGAATTATGTTTTCCCAGATTTCAAATTATATATGGGCCTTTTCTGAATTCAGAATCAAGTATCAAACAAACAGTAGTTATTCTGTATCATTTGAGAAATACACAAAATTATAGACTCTCAGACTTCTGCATACTCATATTGTAGGATTAGAAGACCACCCTACATAAGCCACACAAAGGCAAGCCTTTAATGGGTTAAAATGGCTCTTGCTAATACAGAAGCAAGAAAGCTGGGCCCCCCCCTGAAGCATGCACAGATGCTGTTTTTTCAGAGGTAAAAGTCCATAAAAACAGTAAAGTATGCTTCCATCAAGCCCAGGTGCTTAGGGGCCAACAACCCCATCCTTGGTGATACGGATCAGAGGATGACATATGTCTGTTTGTACATAATGTCTTGGGGCCTAAAGATTTCTGCTCTGTAGAAAAACAAAGTCATAAATCCATTTTGGGCTAACTAAGTGTGTGCTTGAGGGGTTTCATTCAACAGTATCCCCTGTAGATCTTTATGATCTTTATTTAAAGCCTATATTCAAAAGATGATGCATGTCTAAGAAGAATGTAAAAAAACTGAAAGTATTGTGTTGATTTGTAGAGTGAATGCTTTTCTGCTAGTTAATTATAGTTAGAAGAAGTTATGTAATGGGAAAAAGCTATAGATTATAGATTAAGTGTGTACGTGACCACCAGTGTATATAAGGTGGACCAGAATAAAGACAATTTGCTACAGACCACCTGGAGAGTGTGTAGTCTGTTTCTTGTATTTCCCCTAATAATTATAGGTACGAGTTCTGCACCTGAGGCAAAGCTAGTGTCCCTCGCATCTCCATTCACGCAACACATATCAACATGTAAAGCATTTCAAATGCAATTGAAATACACTTACTTTTTGAGAGACAAGGTCTCACCCTGTTACCCAGACTAGAGTACAGTGGTGTCAGCACAGTTCACTGCAACCTGAAACTCCTGAGTTCAAGTCATCCTCCTGCCTCAGCCTCCCAAGTAACAGGGACTGGAGGTGCATATTACCACATCTTGCTAATTTTGTATCCAGTTAGCCAACCAATGCCTCTTTAGAGGACAATTTAAACCATTCACGTTAATTGAAAATAATGATAAATCTTTAGAAAATTAGTGGACATTTTTAATCCTTTTATCAGTGTGGAAGTTGGAATTTGATAAAAAGTTTCTGGGGGAGTTTCTTTTTGTGGTGGAGGATTACACTGGTCATTATTGAGGATAGGTCTGAGAATATCCTGGAGAGTTGGTTAGTTATAGCACATTTCTTCAACATGTGGATGTCATTTAAATATTTAATTTCTCCACCATAAATGAAACTCAGTTAAGCTGGATACAGGATCCTGGGTTGAAAGTTCTTTTATTTTAGGAGATTAAAAGTCGATGACCATTCTCTTCTAATTTTAAAGGTTTGATCAGAGAGATCTGCAGTTATTCTAATATGCTTCCCCTTGTAGGTAATGGATTTCTTACATCGGGCTGCTTTCAGAATTTTCTCCTTCATATTAACTTTAGTGAAGTTAATTATGATGTGCTTGGAGGATGTCTTATTCAGGTTGAGTCATGCTGGGGTTCAGAAACTATCTACTAACTGAATTTCAGAATCTCTTGGCATGTCTGGAAAGTTGTCTTTCATAATCTCATAAAGAAGAGACTCGGTGCCTTGTGACACCACTTCAGCGTTTTCAGGTATACCTATAAGGCGCATATTGGTTTTCTTTGAGTTATCCAAGAGCTCTCTGAGAGAATGATTCATTTTTGCCTTCCATTTCTATTCCTCTTTATAGGTTTGGGAGCGTTTGAAAGCTTTGTCTTCAATGTGAGAAATCCTTTCTTCGGCTTGCTCCATTCTGTTGCTGAGGGATTCTACTGTGCTTCTCAAATCTTTGGAGGTTGCAACTTCTTCTCTCAATGTGTCAAAATCTTTGGTCATTTGGTCTTTGAATTGAGACAATTTTTGAAATACTCCCTGAATTTCTAATTCCAACTTTTCCTCTATTTTATTGATCTTGTTTGCGATCCAAATTCTGAATTCGATTTCTGACATCTCAGACATCTTTTTATGCATATGTTCGTCGTTTATGTTTGTCAAATGTTACTTGGGGGAGGTAGATCTACTCTGATTGTTCATGTTTCCAGAGCTTTTCTGCTGATTTTGCTCCATGATTATTTTGCACCGTTTGGCTGGATGAGTAGATAAGGATAAGTTGGGTTGGGGGTTCTAGGAGTAATGATTGACTGAAAGCTGGGACTGACATCTGTACCTTTTTCCCTAGAGTTTTTCCAAGGACCCCCACAGTGCTACTTCCTGAGAAACTGGGGACCTTCTTGGTGTGGTGGGTTAATTGGCTCTGTCTTATTTTCAGCTGGTGTCTGTCTTACCCTAGAGATTCAGTCACTCTGGGTTGAAGTCTGAGCTGTGGAGAAATATCATCAGTTAAGTTACCACGCCCCCCACAGGCAACAATTGGAAAAGAAAAATCAAACCTTCCCACTACCACACACCCAGGGTATCACTTTGGTTATCATTCCTCACGTGAATGGCCCAGTTTAAGAGGTTCCCATCAATTGTCACAACCAGCACCGGCCTCAGATGAAAGAGTTGAAGAGTCTCTGGCAGCTAGATAACAGGGCTTTGCTGACAGCTCTAGTACAACTCAATCCAGTGCCCTGTGAGCTCAGGAGGGCCCCCCAGCAAGTAAATTAGTCTGGGAAGTTTGATGCCTCCTTCCCCACCTTGTTCCTCTGTCACACCCAGTCACTGGTAACACCACAGGGCTGTGATCTTGTTCCCTCCAATGAGCAGACGCTTCGGAGGTTTGTGCCTGCCTGGGTCACAGGGAAGTCTGTGGCTCCTCAGCCAGGCCACCACCCTCTGCCACTGTCTGTCACTATTTGGCAGGGGGAGGTAAGGCCTGACAACCTGTGTACTTGATAGGGGCTAGGGCAATTCACTCAGTTCCAGCCATGTCCCTGATTGATGTTGCTGATAGAACAGAAGAAGTTCACAGAATTTGTTTCTCTAATGGTTATTTCCCCCTGTGGATCAGACATTTGTCTGCAAATGGGGCTGAATCAGTCTGTGAGTTCCAGTCCTTTGTCTCAACTTTCATCCCCTGAGGGCCAGGTGCATCTGAAGCTGAGTAAAGCAGTCTCCACCCTGGGAGTCTGCTGTCTCTGTGTGTGTGTAATCTAATCCCCATGCTCCGCCTCACCTGGTACCGCCTCAGGCATACCCTTCACTCCCAGAGCCTGCGCCTCCATTTCCGGTCCGCTCTACCAGTGGCTGCCACCAGAAAAGCTGCCTGGCTTCCACTGGCCACCCAGAGAGACTGGGAGTGTCTCCTCAAAACAACCCCAGGGGTGCGAGCCCCACTGCAGTTGTTCCTGCCACTGCTGCTGCCACCCTGTGCCTCAGGGGAACGCCTCACCAGTTCAGCCTCCTCTTGGCTTACTTTCTTCTCCCCACTCCCTAGCCAGAAAATCAGCACATATCAGCAATAGTCCACACCCCATCCACAACCCTTGAGAAAATGTCCAAGAATCTTGACAGGTCTCCAGACCTCGGGGTGAGAGTGGAGAGGAGGGCTGTAAGTTCAAACTTGTAGGTAGATAATATATACAGTTTATGTAGTTTTATACAGTTTTATGCTTGGCAGGAGAGTGCCATGGCACCCTAGTAGGGGAAGGAGGTCCAGTTTTTAGAGAGTGTCTTCCATGAGGTAGAGTGGGAGGACATCTGAACTCTGCTCACTTGTTTGTATGGAGGTATGGAGTATACTGCAAGTTGTTCTCATGGAGCAGGGTACTCCTGTCTGCTTTGTGATGTGTTCTGTACCTTTTGTTTGTGTCCTTGGGGTCTCAGGTGGCCCCAGCAGGGTTGATGTGTGTTCTTTGACCTTGTCTTTTGGCTCAGATCCAAACCATTGCCTTTCTTGTTAAATTTCTGTCCTTTAACTCTCCTTATGGATGAGATCCTCTGCAGAAAGCTGGCTACAGACCGCCATCTTGGCTCCACCCCCACACCCCCACACCTGGCTAATTTTATTTTTCTTGCTCAGTCTCATCTTGAACTCCTGGCCTCAAATAATCTTCCTGCTGTAATATCTGACCCGGCAAGAAGAACCCTAAAGTTCCCTAACTGTTTCAGCCTGAGTACCCATCCATCTCAAATCCACTTATTAGTTTAATTCTGAGAACAGGTTATGAGGAATTTCTCTGAGTTCCTTGACCTCCCTAACCACAGTTGAAACAATAGTGAAAACTCACTCAAGCAGAGTTTCCCAAGCAATTGAGGCTCCCAAGCCAAGTTAGTTTTCATGCCAACTGCCACAATGTGACTCTGTGCCAGCCCCCTGATGGTAGCCCCACCCTGAGAACCGCCATGATGTAACCCCCTGAGCTAACCACTTGACAGTAACCCTGTCCTGTAACTGGCCACATTTGCTTTTGTATATGCATGCTTTGTCACATCAGCACAAAAAGGATATAAAAGGCTTCCTGCATTTCTCTTTGTTGCCATTTGTCCTTTGGGCAGTGGTCCACCTATGCAGATGTAATAAATGACCACCTGATTTGGGCCATTGCCCTTTGGGGCAGTGGCCCGCCTGTGCAGCATGTGATTTGAGCCTAAAGTGGCGGGTCCGTGTTTTGTTATGGGTGGCCAGAATTACAACAGCATTTGTTCGATTAATACAGAGCTTCATGGCCAATGTCAGGGAGGTCCAGCATTCCCACATCGGCAGCCCTGCATTTCCATGTACTAAAATAATAGTACTGTTTTGGTTTTCTTTAAATCATTCACTATTCTTCCAAAGAAAAGTTGGGAGGGACCATATGTGATATCTGCAGCCCAATTTGAGAGCCCTAATGAGTTCTCAGATGAGACAGAAATCACTAAGATCCATGTGTTGTGAAACTTTCTTAGACACAAGAGGCTAAGAATGGCCTGGGCAGTTTGGGCCTGACCTTTAGCCCTTATGTTAGCGAACGCCTCTTTCCTTTTCTTCAATGGATCAGTGGTTGTTAAGGACCCAGCCTCTCCGAAGCTTCACTCCTGTGGTTCTCATCCTTGCCTGGGATCCCATTGGGATCACACAGGACCCTTTTCTGAGCCCAAAGCCCATTCCACACCTGGGCTGATTCAGAATCCAGGCACCTGTGTGTTCCATTTTGAATCTGTCTTCTTTCTATTCTTTCTGAAAAGTCCCAGGCAGTTCTTGTGCAGCCAGAACTGAAGGGACTGGGCAGCCTGCCCAGCTGCTGATGGTGTGAGGGGCCTTGCCCTCACCTCAAGAGAGTTTCTCGATACAAGGGCTGAGGGCAGAGATGGCATCCAGGTAACTCTGCTGTCACCAACGCAGTGCCAGCCTCATACGCAAAGTCTTCCTAAGTATCTAAAGGATAAATACCTGAGTGAAATGTGTGATTCTAACTCCGCTACCAACCAGCTCAGTCCAAAGTCCCCCAAGTGGAATCAACTGTTCATTCCCCAAAACACGAGTCTACCTTGTTCACAGGGTAGAGGGGGAATTAAGTGAGATAATGTGGAAGGAAAGAAAACCCCGGTGAAATGGTATAGGTATTAATGTCAACTTTCCTAAGAGCACATACTAGGAAAGGAAGACTCTTACCAGGCTGAGTGAGGTGGACCACTAAGCCGTGAATCCCCTTCAGGGCCAAAGAGGCTGCCCACGGCCAACAGCCTTCTCTAAACTTTTGTGACCATTTGAAACTGCTGAACATTTGAAATATAGGGAGAAGGGGACGGCTGGGGGTGGTGATGAACACTTGGCTTGGAGTGCAGGCCCCAGCCAGTTGAGGGAATCTGCTCCTGTCTCTCACCAGGTCTCTGCACATTTGAGCAAATCTCCCCACATTTGGGTGAGTCCCAGGAGACCGATGGCCCAAGTGGATGTATTCAGGAAGGATGGGGAGGGCCATGATGAGGATCAACAGACGCAGAGGCTATGTTCAAGGGCTGTCCCAGGAATAGCCGAGACAGGGGCTGTGGATTCACAAGAACAGGAAAATAAAATAAATGGTCAGGTCTCACCAACTCAACTCCTCCTGGCCAGTCATGTCTGGAAGCCAAGCTTCTTTCCTGAGAGGCCCTGGGAAGCCACTGAGGTCCGCAAGCAAATGAAATTTGCATCACGATGGCCCAATCCTGTTATGATTAGTACCCTTTTACCTGTATCCTTATCGTCCTTTTCTAAACAGACATGTGTAAATAACGTCTAGACTGCTGGAGTAATTTTAAGGTGTACGGAGTTAGGATTAAACTGAAGGCCCATTTGTTGACTCTCTCCCCCTCTGTCCTAGTAAGACAGAATGTACAAAGGGTGACACTCAGCAGCCAAGTAGCCACTGTCTACACACAAAGAAAAGGAAGGAGCTCAAAAACAAAAGTGATGTGACGCACACACAACAAAGCTGTGCACGTTACATGGGACCCCGTGCTCCAGGGTGATAGCAAGTTCAGATGTCTGCAGCTATCTGGTCTGTGAAGCAAGAGCTCAATGTGAGCACTGAATGGGTTAGAACAACCCAGAACAGTTTTGCTTCCTGCCCAGAGTGTCAATCAATGATCTCATCAAAGAGAGAGGCTCCTGCCCATTGAGGGAGAATCTCCAGGTGGATCTCAGAGGTGGAGTCCGCAGGTTTTGGCTCTCTAGGACAGTGGTTCTCAACTTCCTAATGCCACGGCCCTTTAATATAGTTCCTGTGGGTCGTGACCCACAGGTTGAGCACCGCTGCTCTAGGAGGATGTTACTAGGCTCAGTGTGGTCAGGATACCCACTCTACAGCAATGACATTCTAAATTAACTGCTTAGTGACATAATCGATATTAATTGAAGATCATTGATTCTAATGCAGAACCAATGGGCATCTTGGCATAGAAATAATGATATGTCACAAGGGCTTCCTTGGAGTTCCTCAGGGCCAATAGATAAGCTGACTGAATTGGGTCAGGGCACTGTCTATGCCCATCCTGTCCTTTGTTACAATGCCCAAGAGCCAAAGGTGGAGAGAATTTCATGGAATGCTTCAATTTGTTTGGCTTTAATTTTTCCAAGCGGGGCTACCTCTTGCTTGTAAAAGTGCATTCAGAATGCTCTCTGATGACCGGGTATGCTGAGAAAATGTCTTCCACCTGAACAGAAATGAGAAGGAACAGGGATTTCTTTAGCTGTTTCCATGGTACCTATTGTATCAATACACTGAGCTGGGGCTGGGGCAGGACTTGGGTGGGGGAGGAAGAGCACTCAGGGGCAGGAAGGCTTCTTTTCCTGAAGGACATATGGTCTGGTCATTCCTGCTTGATTCTCTTATTTCTCTGAATAAAGAATCACTTTTTATGGCTAGAGCTTTACATATGTTGTGCTTCACCTTTCTCTATGCCCAAGTTCACTGCCTTCATAATATCAATGAATAAACATTGCAAGGATGCCAGGATCTCTACACCCAAGTTCACTGTCACCACAACATCAGTGCTTAAATTGAGGCAATGCACCAGGCTCTGCCATACTTGCAGAAAGACACATTGTCTAATTATTCCTCCAAACCAGACAACACAACGCAAAGTCTGGTTAGATGTCGAGTCTGCACTTCAGAATAGAAGAGGCTGATGTCGAGAAAGGGAGACGTCAGGGATATGAGACTCACACAGGGCTGTGAAACCTAAAAGTGTGGAATTTAAAAAGGAGAAGGGATATTTTACATGAATCGAAGGGAACTTCCAGGCACAAAGTCCAGAGGTGGGAACATACAGGCTTATCTTAATTAAGGGCTTTATTCCTTGGGGAGGGGACGGGGCAGCCACTATTAGAGGACATTTAAAGGCTGCCTGGGGAGTGTGGCCTCCGTCCTGAAAGAGTCAGACTGAGGCATGATAAAAGCGATGTTTACATAGAATTTTAACCAATACTTTTCCTTGCACAAGGATCTTTTCTGGGCCAATTGAACATGTAGAGATTGTTCTGTTTTGATGTACGTTGACCGCAACATAAAAATATGTCAAGCTAAAAATAAACATTGCTAAGGAACGATAGAGGAAGAAAAGCACATGTGTGTATCCGTCTTCAGAAAGAAATAAAAGGAGTGGATCAAAAACAAAAGTCATCTTTTCAGGTTAATCCACATCAGAGACCTTTGGGGCCACTTGCTCTTGACCATGGAGCCCAGGTGCAGGGTGAGACTCCCCACCACCAACAGGTGAAAGGTGATCATCTCCAGAAAACTAACATTGAACGTAGAAACAAAGATACTCCTTGAGATTTGGATGAGGATGTACAATAACATTCAAATTCACTAACATCATTGACTCGTCAATGAACAATTGTGAGTTCTTATTCTAGAAGCTATAGCTGACCTAAGAATGACGGAGCCTCTGTGGCAGCCCTGTGGGGGTTTGCAGACCAGGCAAGAAGAGAATCTGTTCAATCCAGGGGGATAAAGAATGATATTTAGGGTGGCACCCATAGCTCAGTGGGTAGGGAACACCAAGGCTGGCAGGTTCAAACCTGGCCGGGGCCTGCAACAACAACAACAACTAAAATAGCCGGGCATTGTGGCAGGCACCTGTAGTCCCAGCTACTTGGGAGGCTGAGGCAAGAGAATCAGTTAAGCCCAAGAGTTGGAGGTTGCTGTGAGCTGTGATGTCACAGCACTCTACCCAGGGTGACAGCTTGAGATTCTGTCTCAAAAAAAAAAAAAATATTTAGAGGTAGGACTTGATCTGGTTGCACGAAGTGATGAGAGCCTGTTATTACTGGGAGTACCAAAGGGGTTTTCACGAACGGTCTTGCCAAATAGCCGAAGGCGAGGGCTACACCAGGGGCCCAAAGCCCTTGCCCCAAACATGAAAGAACAAGACGCAGGCAGGGAGTGAGGCAGGAGCACAGTGCGCTGCTGGGAAGTGGGAGGCATCTGGGGATATGCTGGTGTCCTTTACAATTCTGAAGAAATGGGACCCCCCACCTGAAATTCTCAATAAGTAACAAGCAAAGGAATGGTTCATTAGAATTTATCATTTAGAAATAATATCACCTATCAACAATGTGGACAAGGGCTTTTGGTGACTGGAGGTGGGAAGATCGTTCCAGCTGAGATTATTTAGCGCCTGTGTGAAGCCACTGTGCTTATTTCCCTGGTATCTTGCGCCTTGTTCCACATTTAGGAGTGTTTTTGTGCAGAGTTCCCAAAGCCATTCAACATGGGTAAAGGACGGGTGTCCTGAGGTGCGGCTGGTGCAATTTGCCCAGCCATCTGCCAGGGGACTGAGGTCTCCGTCACCCTGCAGTTTGCCTCAGTGACCCACACTTGGAAGTGGACACTCCGGGTGTACTTGGGATGTGACTTTGCAAGTTACTGATATCAAGTGCACAATCGTTTATTACCGCCATATTTCACAGAAAAGGGGTAGTCTTTGTAAGAAATGGTGTTGGAATAACTGGATATCCATATACACAAAAAATGAATTTTGATCCATACTTTATGTAATACATAAAAACTATCACAAAGTGAACCATGAATCTTAGTGTAAAACCTAAAATTATGAAACTTTTAGAAGAAAAGATAGGAGAAAACCTCTCCAACCTTATGTTAGGCAAAAATTTCCCAGATATGTCATCAAAAGCATGATCTACAAGGAAACCGCCTGGTGAATTAGAAATGATCACAATGAAAATCTTTTATTTGTAAAAAGACACTTTTTGTTGTTGTTGTTGTTTGTTTGTTTTTGGAGACAGAGTCTCAAGCTATCGCTCTGGGTAGAGTGCGTGGCATCACAGCTCACAGCAACCTCAAACTCTTGGGCTTAAGAGATTCTCTTGACTCAGCCTCCCAAGTAGCTGGGACCACAGACGCCCGCCACAACACCCAGCTATTTTGTAGTTGTTGTTGTTGTCATGGTTGTTGTTGTCATTGTTGTTTAGCAGGTCCGTGCTGGGTTTGAACCTGCTGCCTTAGTGTATGTGGCCGGTGTCCCACCCACTGCACTACAGAGACCCCAAAAGACACAGTTAAGAGAATGAAAAGAAGGTAAAGTTATGGCGGTGATTCTCAACCCACATACCATGGCACTCTGTGTGCTGTGAGAGGATCTTAGGTGTGCTGAGAAAATCTTTAAAGGTCATTGATTAAAATATTTTCAAAAGAAATTCACAGCGTATTTTCTTTTTTGTTACTTTTTTTTTTTTTTTTTTGATCAACATTCTTTAAATGTGCTGTGGAAGTTTAAATACAGGTTCAAGAGTTCTGTGAGATCAACCAGGTTGAAAAACACAGCTATGGGATAAAACATCTGCCGGGCTTCTACTTGAGAATGTCTTGTGTCCAGAACACATAAAGACGCTCAAATTCAATAGGCGCAAAGCAAAACAAACAAACAAAAAATCTCAGTTATACAACAGACAAAACACAATCAGACACTTCACCTAGGAAGTTATAGGGAAGGCCAGTCAGTCCGTACAAAGAGTTTACCAACGCTCATCATTAGGGAAGTATAAACAGAACCGTAATGAGATTCTGTGACATACCTAGTGGGAGAAACAGAAAGAGACCTGAAAAAAATTCACACTTCGTGATACCATGCTAGAACATTCTAGAAATGCATAGGAACAGAGAGTGACACAGAGCAGATCACTGGGTGATGACTGGGGCAGGTTGGAGGAGCCCACAGGCCAGCGGGAACGTGGAGGAGACGCGCCCACTGCCTTGACTGTGGCTGAGTTCTAGAAATACAGACATATATATATGCCAAAGCTTCATAATGTGTTTACTTTAACAAATTTGCAGTTCATTGTATGATATTTATCCCTCAATAAAGCTAAAAATGAATATCATTTTTATCAAAAAAATGAATTATATGCATATCATCCATAACCCTTTAACCCTTTATTTTAGTTTTTTTCTTTTTTTATAATTCCCCTATGTTTTACCTCCTGGTTGTATTTTATGACATCTAGATTTTTCTGTGTCTCTGCCTTGTAGCTACAAACATACATAAGCTGCCCTGGTCAATAGAAAATGATGTATCGATTTTCAAACAACATCTGGAAAAGGGATGGGCTTCTAAGTTTCATAGTGATAAACATTTAAGAAAAAAAGAATCTTACCAAGGTGAGGAATTACCGGGGCTACTGCCGTTTTTCTCTCTGAAGTTTAGCAGCCTCTATCTTGAGTAATCCTTTTCCCTGAATTTCATCAGTGTCAATTCAAACTGGACACAATGTGCTCCTTTAGAAAAAGTCGCTATTTTACATATATGACAACAATGACGCTTCGGGCGCTAGAAGGCTTGTTTCTGCACTGCCCTGGACACTAGTCCCCACTCGGTGCTCTCAGGTGCCGCACCATGTTTAGCAGGAGAGACACAGAATCCAGCTGTGTTCCTATCTTCATATTGTTGTCTAAACTTGATGTTATGTTAGTGACCCCTCCTTCTCCCTCATTCACAGGACCTGGTTATACCTGGCACCCAGGCTTTCACCAAACCACGGAGACGTCAGCAAGTAGGAATCTTTCCCGCCCCCAACAGGAAGAATAAAATGCTCGCAGGATACCCACTCCCTGCCTCTCACCAGCCTTCCCAGGCCAGGGCCATTCTCTGCCCATAAGTAACAGGTATTCTCAGCGGCAACCACACCTCGTGGAGACCCGGCTTTACTGCATATGCCCCCATTCGGGCCCCCCAGACCAAACTTCTCTTTCTTAAAATGTTCACCTATCATTCAAGGTTTCAATCTAAACTGAGCCCCTCCATTTAAATTTTACCCAAATGCAGGATTTCACCTAATGGGCACAAAGGGGGGTGTTCAGCACCCCCCCTGGGTGAAGGGCTCAATACAGCTTGAACTTTACCTTAGAATTGAAAACACTGTAACCCAAACATTTGTATCTTTATATTAATCTGAAATAAAAATAAACAAAAAGATAAATAAATAAATGTTACCCAAATGGGATTCCAACAAACATGCAACACTTGCTTCTTCCAAAGTATGATATAACACCAAATGGTAAACAGAGAGAGCGGCTGTCAAACAGGAGTCCAGCTAGTGCACACTCAAATGTCCAGCTAGTGCACACACAGACGCTGTTCCTGCCTTTCTTCTGTCACCTCCAGGATTTCTCACATCTCTGCACACACAGGTGATGGTAACTAACAGACCCTGAAGAGAATCTTCAAGTATAATGTGCTTTTTATTTAAAGCAGAATCATCCTACCATTTTCAGGCAGGCATTGAAATGCATGTAAATAGGAGCCAGAACTGCTGCCACTGAGATGCACAGTCCTGGGCTCTTACATGGCCGGAAAAGGTGAAAATGCCTACGAAAACTAGGTTTTGCTTAGCTAAATATACACATGTGTAGAAACAATCATCTCCAAGTGTTATTCACTGAATCTTCTGGACAGCAAATGCGTTAATTTCTATGTTCACTGTTTGAAATGATGTGTCATCCTCAGCTGGCCAGCTCTGTCCCCCTCCGTGATATGGACATGTCCCTCGTGGGCTGGGGTCTTTTCTGGTCTCGCCGAGGGTCACCCCTCTGTCAACTCCCACCACCTTCTTCAAATACCTTCACTAACTGGAGAGGAATGTTGCTTGTTTGCATAAGAGTCCATAAAATTTCATATTTTGATTTCATGGATTACATTGTTTTCTCTGCTTAGAATTCATTTGGTCCCTATGGGGATTTCTAAACTCATTTTTTAAAGCACCTAATTGAAATATCTTCTCTTTGTGGAATTCTTCAAGCTCTCTGCCTTCTAGGCAGAATTAATTGCCCTACTTGGGTCTGTCAAGAGCACTTTATCCCCATCTCCACCTGGCAATTCTCACACTTCACTGTGCTTTCTTATGCTAATTCCCATGCCTGGCTGTAAATTCACAGAAGGCTTGCTTATTTATGCCTCTACCTTCTTCCTCCTGCCCTGAGTAGACAATGCCTGGCACCCAGACACATAAAGGAACTGAGTCCTACTAGACAAATGGTGACTGGCTATTAGCTAATTTTTTGTGGGGATCAAATTTGGGAATTTCAGGGATGAGAAAAGTTTATTATCTGTAGGCAGGTTCCTCAAGTAGGAAATATGTATTTTCGTGAGGAATCAGTGATACTGTCAACGTGCTGTGCAAATGATAAGAACTGAAACGCAATGGTACAAAGAAATTCGGTGGTAATGGTCTGCCCAGCTGCAAGTTCTGTTTCATCTTTAAACTCTTTGCCAAGACAGACAAGACATCCTGATCTAACAGGGTCCTTGCACTCAGTCTTTACTCTCGGCATTCCTGCAGGTGGAGACAGGAAGAAGATACTGAACTGTTGAGAGACAAAAATCCGCCAACACTGGTCGCCTGAAAGGCTTAAGTTACACGTTTATTGTGTTTTTTTCTCGCCTCTTGTCCTAGAAGGTAAATTGTGGAGCAGAAATACTCTGCTCTCTACATCAATGAGCACCTTAGATTCCAAGGTGATGACAGACAATGCCCATATACCATGTTCATATGCAGAGGCCAATAGCAGAACCACCTGTGTCCATATTGCTGAAGGTGGCCAGGGAAGAACAGAAACAGCAGGGGGAGGGGATCTTTTTCTCACGTTTTCAGACAATATGATGGTGTTGACATTAGCAATGAAGCAGATTGGTTAGAAACAGACCTGATGCATTCCTAACTGACTCAGGATTGCTCGAGACTGTTAAGGTGATATTAACTGGCTTCATTCCTTCCTTCCTTCACTGAACTATTTAATCACATCTTCATGCAACCGAAGATGACTGTGCACTGTGCTATGAGGAGAAACCAGGCTAGTGCTCACAGCAGGGCCAAAGAACGCCCAAGGTTTGCTGTGCAGTGACAGGCTTCCTACTCCTGTGGCACTTGTCACTTTGTTTACTACTCACGCAATCTTATAAGTAATCTTACTGCTACTTCACAGATACGGAAACCGAGAAAGGGTGATTAAGAAATACCCAAGATACTTGACGGGGGTAAGGAAAGGGAGAGTAGAGAGAGAAAGAATGAGGGAGGGGTGGGGAAAGGAAGAGCAGAGAGAGGGAAGGAGCGAGGGGGGTGGGGTCTTGGTGTGTGCCACACCTTTTGGGGGCAAAACACGATTGTAAGAGGCACTTTACCTAACAAATGCAAT
>CAUYON010156657.1:0-29875 GCA_963573935.1 Arctocebus calabarensis
TTTTTTTCCTCTTGTGCTCAGTCGCCCTGTTCTTGAGGTCTCTTTTCTCTACACCATGATTCTCAACTTATTTTGGGGGGAAATACCTTAAGCAGAATACAATGGGAAAAGAATCTCTACTTGTTTCTGTTCCAAATTCATTTTTATCCCTTCCTGTCTCAACAAAAACTGTATGGAATCAACACCACTGAGCTCTGTGGGAAAAAAGAAAAACCTGTTCCCTTCGCTCTGCTGGAAGCTGGAGGGTGCTAGGCCCCTGTGTAGGAGTGCATAGAATTCTAGCTTTTTTCCTCCTTTCTCTGTATATTGGGCTCAGAGAGTACACTGTGTCTCTATGTGAATATGGACAGTTAGCATTTACCAACATGCATCTGTCTACTTTCTCTTGTTTAAAAAAAGAAAAAAAAAACTTAAAAAAATGGGGTATAGAAGGTCAGCAGAGGGTGGGTTTGAGATGTTTGGGTGGGTTAAGTGAGCATTTTGACAACATGGCTTCTCCTTTGGCATGTTTAATTGTGATGTTTAACGGACATCCTTGCAGTTTAAGATGACACTAAGAAATTCTCTCCTAATGATGACTTGAGCCCTGCCACTCAAATGGGAGAATCAGCAGAACCGGTAGGATCTTATTTGGAATTGACATGCTCTATTGTAATTTTGTTCCTGTTTATTTTTAAATTTTTTTTGTTGCACTGGAAAGGAAAGATGATGCTCAGTTTTAAACGTTAAAAGTGTACAAGTTGCTTTGTTACAATAAAACTAAATGTGTACACAAAAATAAAATAAAATAAAATAAAATAAAATAAAATAAAATAAAAATAGTTACGATACAAGTATAACATTATTAGCTTTTTTATTTTCCTTGGCGGACACTCATAGCCTCTCTGCTGCAAGACTAAGTTTGTGTTGTTGATGTGGGCTTGACAATATGCTGGATAAATCTGTGCCATTCTCTGTCCTGTTTGTTCTGAACACAGCTGAGAGAACTAAACAAAAGCACATTTATAAAAAGTGAAGCTTTCCTGACTCCAGAACATTATGTCTTATTCTGCATGAGATACGTTCTGAAATTTTGAGAGTCTTGCAATATTTAAAAAAAAAAAATGAGTTCTCACTTTTGAATGCTGTAATTTGGTGACTTTTTTTCTAAATAATTTAATTGGCACTACTGACATTTCCAATTATTGTCGGTAGGCAGGTCTGAGAGGGAGCGTGGTGTAATAAAGGTTCCAAGCCTGATATATTAGTTTGCTGGGATTTCTGTAACAAAATACTACAAATGGTGGCTTAAAACACAGAAATCTAGTTTCTCACTGTTTTGGAAGCTGGAAGTTTGAGATCAAGGTGTCAGCAGGTTTAGTTCCTTCCGTTCCTTGGCTGGAAGTGGCCAGCATTTCCATGTGGTCTTCGCTCTGTGTCTGTGTCCTGATCTCATCTTACAGGGACCCCAGTCCCAGTGGATTAGGACCCACCCTGATGACCTCAATTTATCTGGACCCACCATGATGACCTCATTTTATCTTGTTTATCTTTCAAGACTTTATCTGTAAATATAGTCACGTTCTGAGGTGCTAGGGGTTAGGACTTCCACATAAGTATTTTGAGGTACATAACTTAGGCCATCACACTTGAGTCTCAGGCAACAACACATTTTATTCTACTTTCCAATAACAATGTGACATTTTGATAAGATGCCTAACTGGGCTAATACCCCAGTGTTCCTCAAAATCAGTTTAGTTGTGATATAGCATGATTTAAGTCAAAGTTTATATAAACATAACTATCCAAGAAATTAGCATTTGTAGAATCATTTACTAAAGATACCACTTCTCTGAGAAGTGGGAAATTCTTTTTGAAAAGTAATTTTAATGGGTGGCACTTGTGGCTCAGTGGGTAGGGTGCCGGCCCCATATGCTGAGAGTGGCGGGTTCAAACCTGGCCCCGGCCAAACTGCAACAAAAAAATAGCCGGGCATTGGGATGAGGGCCTGTAGTCCCAGCTACTCGGGAGGCTGAGGCAAGAGGATCGCTTAAGACCAAACCAGGAATTGAAGGTTGCTGTGAGCTGTGTGACTCCACGGCACTCTACCAAGAGTGACAAAGTGAGAATCTGTCTCTTAAAAAAAAAAAAGTAAGTCTGACTTACATAATGAATCCATGAATGCAGTTAGAAAAGTTATATTAGAAAATACTGCAAAACAATTTTATCCTCAGTGACTACCTCAAACACTTTTTCTTTTATGTTAAAAACTTAATTTATATTCTAGAAGAGCATTGTCTGGTAGAACTTTTTGTGATGACTGAAGTAGTCTTGTTTGATGTACATAATGTGGAAGCCAGTAGCCCTAAACCTTTTGGGCACTTAAAATGTGGCTAGTGTGACTGAATAACTGAATTTATTATTTAATTTTATTTAATTTTAATACCAATTTATATAGTCACTTGTGCCTAATGTTACTGCATTGGACAGTGGAGTTCCAGTAATTTTCTGAGTTATTTTCTTTTTTTCATATTGTGGCATATCTGTGGTATATGTTTGTATGTGTTGGTTTTACAACAATAAAAAATACAATTGAAGGCACTCTTTATGTTGTAGGTTCTAAAATGTTGCTATTTTGAATATATGCTGGCACTGTGGTTATGTGTACTCATGTTAATGTTCTAATTTCTTGGTTGATAATCACTTATCTCAAAACTTTTATGTGGATTTTTATCCAAAATTCCAGTTGCTTTGATACATGATTTTCTTTAAGTAGAACGGGTTTGGTATATGTACATATATACATCATATTATTTTAATATGGTGTACATATATACATCATATTATTTTCCATACTTCATTGTTATTTATTTATTTTTGAGACAGAGGCTCACGCTCTCGCCCTGGGTAGAGTGCCGTGGCTCACAGCAACTTCAAACTCTTGGGCTTAATCCATCTCTTGCCTCAGCCGCTCACGTAGCTGGTACCACACCCACCACAATGCCCGGATGCTTTTACTTTTTGGTTGTAGTTGTCATTGTTGTTTGGCAGGCACGGGCTGGATTCGAACCTCCAGCTCTGGTGTTATGTGGCTGGCACCCTAGGTGCTGAGCTGCATTATTATTTTATATTAAATTCACCTTTTTAAAAGTCTGTATTACCTGGATTTTTACAAATTCTGTCTTAAAAAGTGAGATTGTCCATGGCTCAATTTATATTCAGGCAAGCCAGTTGAGTGCCCATGTGTGTGAATACAGTTAAAATATAATTAAATATCTCAATATCATTTGGCTAACATTCTTGTGCAGATAATGAAAATCAATTTAGTAAAGAGAAAGAGTACATCTTAATTGATTTAGCTGAATATAAACCTATTAGTTCTCTCCTAGTTCAGTTCAGTTCTACAAGCAGCTATTGAGTAACTTATATGATTCTAAATGTCACATAATCTCACTGTTGGGCAGGCATTACCTTGCATATTTTTCATATCATATGTCGAATTTTTACAGAAAATTATCAAGAATATTTTAATATGATAAAGCTTTTCTGATTGTAATAACCCATCACTGAGAATATTTTCCATTTAAATGTTGCAGTAAGAATAAAGTAAAAATAACAAGTGTTCAGGGGCAATCTCTTCCAGGCTTGAAATGGAGCCACTTACAGTAGTGAAGGCAAAGCATTATCTCTACCCCATTAGAGTTTTTGGCTGGACCTGAGAACTAAGTTGTTTTAGGGCAGATTAACAGGAGAAAAGCATACAGATTTTATTTTACTCGAATCTGGAAATCACCACAAGAAAACAAAGGCCCCCCAAAGTGGCAAAACTCAAATGCTTACATAGTAGGTTAAAAAAAGAGTGGCAATTTTAGAAAACTACAATGTATGAGGAGTATAAGGAAGATGAAAGTAATTTAATGAATGATATCTGTAGAGAAATTTTTCAGCCTCTATTCTGTGTCTCTTATAGGAATGCTTTCTTTCACCAGGGAGAAAAGAGGAGGTCAGACTATTTCCTTTACATCTACTATTTTTTAAACGCCTTTAGCTCAAAGTAATCTTTATGCCAAAGTGGCATATTTTGGGGCAGCATGTTTTGCTAACCTTCAATAGCAGAGATTCTCATTATCCTAAGTATTAGAGATGACCTGAGCGTACATGTGATTTCCCAGGTACCAGAATCTGAAATGGAGATTTATTTGCAGTAAGAACACTTACAGGGAAGAGGGTCTGGGAAGATGGAGAGGTTCACTGTGATGAAGTTTTAAAAGAGGTCTCAGATGGTATCATGAGAATGTTTTTTCCAAGTTGTCTGGCACTGAAGCAAAGGTTTCATGCTTTTATGCTCCAGAATCAGCCAGTCACTGGATAGTGTTGAGGTGGCTCTCCTGAGCAGGAGAATTAGTAGGGAGGAGCTAATTTATGAGCTCTCCAACACTCTCGGCTTGAGAAATTAGTGCTTTGTTCCTGAAGTGGGATGTGAGAGGCCCCCTAAAACAGAAAGGGTAAGCTTTTAATTCTTTTTATTAATCACTAGGGGGGGGGGAGTGTGATATTAAAATGGTGTTACTTAAAATCGACAGCATATTTCTGTGGAAGAGCATACAACACACTTATTAATGTTTTCATTTTCTTGATATATTTTAGTGCTGACACAGTTTCTTAAAAGTTTGAAGTATCTGAAATTGTTATGAGTAACTTCAGTAAATCCGTTTGTTTCTCATAGCAAATCAGAAAGAATAGAGAGAGTAGTCAGAGGGTTGGAAGAAGAAAAAGGAAAAAAAGGAATGAATGCTATCCAGAAGTTGTTAAAAGGAAAACGTTAGACAAATAATATTTATCAGAGTTTGAGTGAAGAACAATTCGCCAGCTGGGCAACCCTCAGAACCAGAAGACTTTACAGAGACTACAGTGCTGCCCTGTGGCTGGGCAGGATATGTGGACAGAAAAAGGAAAGTGACACCCAGAAAATGGAAGTGAGTTATAGAAACAGATGGGTTGATTATAGCTTGGTGTTT
The DNA here is from genome assembly GCA_963573935.1 of Arctocebus calabarensis. Lineage (NCBI taxonomy): Eukaryota > Metazoa > Chordata > Mammalia > Primates > Lorisidae > Arctocebus > Arctocebus calabarensis. The sequence continues at coordinate 4,998 of CAUYON010156657.1, forward strand.
CCCTTATTTGAACGTGATTTGCCCAGTTAGCCACCTGTGACTGGCCAAACGTTGGTGACTAATGTAAGAGTAGGTTGTAGGCTGTCCGTGTGTAGTCAGCCTGCAGTTTCCTGTGTACAAAGAAGCCTTTACACCAGAGTTAAAATATGTAAGAAGGCGGCTTCAGGCTAAACATAACCACTTGTTCCCTGTTGGTCGGCCTCTGTATCTTGAGGTTGATTTCGTTCTAAGTGTTCTTACTGCAACCTCTCAAGATAGCGAGGTTGACTAAAACTGCAGGCATCGATGCCAGTCTGTCGCCATTGAGAATGTGCTTGGTTAGTCTCAAATCCCAATAGGCAATGTCAGAACAGTGGGTATGGTAAGGCAGGAATAAGGTTACTTTCTTGTAGAGAGTTCAGAGGACTTTTTATTTTGCTGTAACCTTTTTTTTTCTTTTAAGAGAAAAAGACATAAAAAACAAAAACCTGGTTTGTGTGATCATCTATTTGCTCCTTAAAGTTTTGGTGTGATCGTGTTTTGCATGAGTGACTCCCCACTGCATGTGACCAGTCCAGAGCAATGACCTGCCGTAATTTGGAATGCCGTCTTTACACTGAGAATTTTGCCAAGGAGCAACATAATCTGACATGGTTTAACAAATCCACTCTTGATGACATGTTCAGAAAATACTGAAAGGATCAAGAGTATGAGCAGAGAAACCAGTCGAGAGGTTATTGCCGTCACCAAGGCAAAAGAAGATTACAGATTGAACTCAGAGTTAGAAGTACAGGGGTGAGACATGGTCACATCCTGGGTGTATTTTAAAGGTCGAGCCAACAGGAACTGTTGACAGAGAGGGTGTGGGTATGAGAGAAAGTAAAGAGTCACAGATGCCTCTGAGGCTTTGGACTGAGCAACTGGAAGAATGAAACTGACACTCACTGAGGTGAGAATGATCAGAAACTTAGACATGTTAAATCTGAGATAGTCATTAGTCATCCAAGTGACTTTGTAAGCGTAAATCTGGAGTTTTCTGACTTGTATCTAACTGGAGATGTAGAGACTGCCTCGTTGGTCTGTGGATGACATGTAAAGCCAGGAGACTGAAATCACAAAGCGAGCGAATTCTGAAATGAAGAATTAAGGAGAAAGAGGAAGACCCAGCTAAGAAGGAATAGCCAGAGAAGGAAGGAGGAAACCAGGTAACAGTATATTGTAAACCCAGTAAAGAGAGGCAGTGCTCAGCCGCGACTGGTCAAGTAAGATGAGGACCAAGAATTCACAGTTGCATTAAGTAGTGTTTTTAATATTAAAGGATTCACTTCATTTTATTGTATGGCCTTATACAAACTGGACCTCTATGCACGTGTCTTGCAAAGAAATTCTTGCATCTTAATTCCTGCTATTAAGCCAGTGTAATTTTGTGGATTAATTTCAAAATTCAACCTGAATTCCAAACAGCCTTAGCAGCCATTTTCACAAATATTTAAATAACGGTTTGACCTCTAAATTTAATATCACAGATATTTAGGATCCAAAAAGCACTATTGTTCCTTCTTCATTTGCATTTAACTGAGTTTTGCTCTTGATGATCATGTGATCTAGAGTTATGTTATAGAGAAGATCAAGACCTCTGAAAGTCAAACACCCACAGCTTTTGTTCTTTTTATTTTTATTTTATATTTAGTTTTTCCATTTACTATTTCATTTCATTTCACTTTTTGAGAGACAGAATCTTATTCCATCACTGATGCTAATGAAGACTGTGGTGCATTGACACAGTCTTAGCTCATTGTAACCTTGAACTCTTATTAAAATCAAGTGATCCCCTAGCCTCAGCCTCTGGGGGAGCTGGGAATACTGGTGTGCCCCACCATGTCCAGCTAATTTCCTTTGATTTTAAATTTTTTGTTAAGATAGGGTCTCTGTAGGTTGGTCAGGCTGGTCCTGACTCATAGGTTCAAACGATCCTCTATGCCTTGGCCTCCCGAAGTGCTGGGATTTGGAGTGAGGCAATGCAACCAGCCTATCCTATATTCTTAATAAGTTCTCCTTTTAAAGTATAGTAGAACCTCTCTAAGTGAACCATTCAAGGGACTGTAACACCTTGGTCAACATACGGAGGTGGTCACCATAAGGGTGAGGTGCACATCCAGTTATGAAGATTAAGGTCTATTTGAGATGGTCAATGGAAGAAAGTGGTTAGCTGTGGAGCTTCTACTGTAATTTCACACATCCTATTACTTAAGAAAATAAGCTCTTGAACTTGTATAAATAATCAAAATGGCATATTTTTCTTTAGAAATTAAATTGTCATATATGCCTTCCAGAAAAAAGTTGAGTAAACACAGGCATAAACACAAACTGGGTAGAATGATACAGTTTATGAACCATCCACATCTATTGTTATGCCTCGATCATCACTAACCAGAATTCTCTGTGCCTCTCATAATGTGGCTACCTTCCTTCCTACATCATTATTAAGGTTATTTTTTGGCCACAGATATCTTAGGGGATTGTTTTCAGAAGAGCACGAATGAATGTTATCTAAACCATGAGGCCGATTTCTGCAGGATTCTCTAGCTTTCTGTACTAGCTCGACTAAGACACTGTCTGCCCAATGGTTGGGCAGAATTCCCAGAGTTTAGCCTAAAATCCCACTGTGGAGAGCAGACTTGTACAAGCTGCCCTGCTGGGAACCCTGCACGCTGAACAGCTGAGGATCAGCCTAATTAATTCTAACCTGAAGTGCAGGCTTCCTTTTATGAGGGCAGAAGTAAAATCATGAATAGAGAAAGAATTGTACCTAAAACCTTGAGAAAGAACACATAAACTCTGTATTACTCCATGTTTTCCCTAGCCTTACTTAACCCAACTAGTTACAAAGCATACAAAAGTACAGTCAGGGTCTCTCATATAGAGAATTCAACTAAATGTGTAATGTGGTGGGTCCCTGGCTTAAATTTAACAAAATCAAAAGCACTCACACCCAGAGTCTATGCTAAATATATTGTTTTGATTCATAGCATAGCCAGCTATTGAATTCTTCAGTATACGCTAGATAAGAACATGAGCACTGCATGTCAGCCTGTATTGCAAGATTTATTGCTGAATAGTCTTTTTATACTTTGGAGAGTGTTTTATTTATTCAGTTTTTCATTAATAAATCTTCTATTCTTTCATGTGCACCTGTATGTCATTTTCTTTTAAATTAGGGGCAGGTGTTATTACTCCCTACTATCTTTTAACCTACATGTGTAGAATGGAGGGAATGTAGCAAGCTAAAGCACACATCAGTTTTTGTGAAAATATATGATATCACTGCAGTAAAAACATTTTTTAAATCCTTAACTGCAATCTACTGCCTGTGCTATTCTTTGGAGAGCTTGGCACACAAAGCAAGAGCTCAGGAATATTTATGCAGTTTGACTATAGAGTTCACAGTCAGCCTAGAGCTAAAGCAACAATTTAAAGATACAGGACAAGAATTTCATCTTAGATAAATCCATGGGAAAAATTCCCATGGAATCATATGGGTTGAGATTCTGGCCACCAGCAATAATGTTGAAACAGGTAAAAATGAATTACAAGTATAATATAATTTCAATTCTGTGCTCTGTGTGTCTCCCTATTTCCATATAAAGCATTGGCATTGAAATTAATCATGCCACCGGATCCTTCACGCCTCTGACTGAACAGTCACCCTGACACCCATCCTATAAAGGCTTTCTACCTGAGGCCTTGCACACTCCCCTTCAAATCCACGGAGAAAGTAGCCGCTATCACTGAAGGTGCAGCTCTGTATTCCAAGTGGGTCCAGACATCCTAGGAGCTACATGGGAACTTATTTTCAGCAACCTAAAAGCCTCCGTTTGACACAAGCTTATCTTTCTGTTATAGTTTCCTTTTATGAAAGTATTTTTTGTCTCAGGTAATATGCACAACATTAGTTTTATTTTGTATGGATACATTATTTTGGTTCATTCAAAATTGCTTACCTACTATGCCCCACACTGTGCCAGGCAGGAACCATGTAAAGTCCCTAATGCATGAACTCTGCTTTCTAACAATAATGCCTCTTTCTTATGAGATACAAGTAGCTGAGAACTGGCTTCATATTATCAAAGCTACACTGTAGGTAAAGTAGCATGTGAAGGCTAAATAAATAACATAGTTTACACACACATATACATGCAATGTGGTTTACATAAACATTTTGTGGAATTAGAAAATATAAATTTAGGTTAATTAATGGCAGCATTTTATAAGTAAGCTTGTCTTTGGAATCAATGAATATTAAAAGTTCAACTCAGGTTATGTGAGGGGACATGATTACGGGGACATTTAAAAGACGGTCCCTTATTCAGGAATGTTCAAATGTACTGCGATGCAGATTTATGGATGTAGCTTGAATATGCTCTTAGCTTAGTGCTCCTTAACACAGGTTCACTTATGGGTGCCTTCAGAAGCATTCTTGTAAGTATTGACTTCTTGTGACAGCTGTTTGGTTTGTTTGTTAAACTAAATTTCAACCCATCACAGAGCTTTCTCTGGTATACAGAGTGTCACTGCAAATAATAGTTTTTATAGATTTTTTCTCATTGTTTTCTGGATGGTAACTGACACTTAGCTACAAATCAAAAAAATGTATCTTTCAGGAAGGAATGGGGTCGTGTTTTCTTTGTTATACTGAACACAAAGGTAGCAGCATTACAGCAATACTCAGTGGAGATATTCTATTTCCAAATGTGTGGTTTGGTTTTTGAATTCCTCAAGTCTTTTGTTTCTACTGCATTGCTATTAATTACAATGCTAAGATCAAAATATTTAAAGACTTTTGGAGCTTAACATTATTGTTATATCAAGCAGAAACATTACTTAGTCAAAACCAAGTAAACTCAACATTTTTGTTGTTGTTGTTGTGTCGAGTCTTACTATGTCACCCTCAGTAGAGTTCTGTGGCATAATAGCTCACAACAACCTTAAACTCTTGGGCTTAGTCGATTATCTTGTCTCAGCCTCCCAAGTAGCTGGGACGACAGGCACCTGCCACAATGCCTGGCAGTTTTTTGGTTGTAGTTGTCATTCTTGTTTGGCAGGCCCGGGCTGGGTTCGAACCCTCCAGCTCCCATGTATGTGGCTGGTGACCTAGCCGCTGAGCTACAGGCACTGAGCCAGCAACACCTTTTTCCTTGGAAATTCCCATCTTCTTGTATTGATTATAATTAATCCTTGCAGCAGATATTTTTATATATTGATGATGACTTCGTGTGGCATGCTGAGTGCTAACAATAAGGTGGTGAAGAATAGCCCATTTTTCTCAAAGATTGCTCAATGTGGAAGGGGGATCAGTAAACAGATCTGGTGCCTAGGTTTAGTGGCAGTGCCACAGGAGAAATGCCATGGGGCTTCTGGGAGGTGTTATCATGCCACTGATGGATTTGGAAGGTGGTCAAGGAAGGCAGCCAGCTGGGACTTGGAAAGGTCAGTGGTGGTTGAGTGACGAACACTTAAAAGTTTTAACAAGAGAATAAACGTCTATATATAGACCATTTACAAATATTGACTGTCTATTTTATTTCACATATAGTCACACTCAACAACCCAAATGGCTAACAAATATGAAAAAATATTTGATCTCCTTATTGATTTACAAATCACAGAAATGCACATTACAACAACTTTACAAGAAAAGTAAAAGGAGTTAGGTGGGGATTCTTGGGAAAGGGAGCAGGTGGTGGTGTTGAGAGCAGGAGTGGAGGAAGAGAGCCGATAATCCGGGTGTTTTAGGAGGTGGAGTGTGAGAGATTGAATTCTGGAGGTGAAGGGGGCTACAAAGTTCTGTCTGTTGTACAAATGGATGAGTTGTATGCTCTTCACTGAGCATATGTTCAGTTTTAAATATAATTAATTTGTGATGCCATAGAGATATGAATTGAGATATCTAGTGGGCAAAAGAGATACAGAAAAAAATGTCTTGAGAAATAGAAAGAAAACTAGGAATATATGTAAAAACTGAATATGTTCTTTCTCTAAAGAAAGAATGCACTATGGTACATACAGAATGATGATGAGACCCTGACAAAAATCTGTGCATTTCAATATGTGATGTGGGGCCAGGGAAGTTCATTTTTGCAATCTCAGCGTTTTGGGAGGCTTGAAACTGGGGGATCCTAAGGCCAGGATTTCTGGGTTACAGTGAGTTATGATGATGCCAGTTCACTCCAGCCTAGAGTGACACAGGTAGACCCTGTCTCAAAAAAAGAAAGAAATGTAGACAAGGATTTGTATGCAGTTCTAAATAATTGGGAGACCTGTTTTAAAGTCAGTGGTGTACTCCTGAAGGTTTTCAAGCTATAGCCTGGTTCAGTTTAAAATGGCCATTGAAGGAAAAACCTTGAGTCACACTTAGTTTTAAAAATAGAAACCCTTAAGGATACCTCAGCAAATTCAGGCTTAATTTGTTCTTGTGGAATAAAAGTGGAGTTAGGATGAAGAAATTTGTGCATTTAAAAAAAAGAGCAGTCAGTCATAATCACAGCAGTTTCTGAGCCTAACTCATAAACATGAAGAGTTAACTGACCTTATAATTATTATAATGATCATTACCCTGATGTTGTGATTATTGTGTCATCAGCAGGCATTTATTAACTACCCATATGGGATGGCAACCCGGGGAATGAACCCTACCCTTGCTCAGTGGGCATTCATAGCTAGTTCCTATATATGTTTCTTACTCTCCACGTTTGATCTTATGTACGAATTTTGAACATATTGGCCTAATGTAGATTTTATCAGCTTACCTTCTTACAAAGTAACATGTTGGTTAAAAAAGGTGAAAAATTAGATGCAGTTTATCTATACCCTTTTATCATTCGTACACGACGTTTGATTAGGTAATCCCCCAGATTCATTGGTAAAATATAATCTGTATGTATTAGTTTTTCAAAAAGTATCTGAGTTTTAATATTAGGTAATTAGAGATTCTGTTTTCCTCAATTTAGACAAAAGAAAACTGAACAGTATTCAGAGAAATGAAATGTGATACAATACCTATTGATTCATAGGGAATAAAAACCCTGACAGTATTCAGTGTTGACAAGAATGTGGAACAGTAAAATTTCTCAATCATTGGTGGCGGGAATATAAGTAGGTCCCACTGCTTGGAGAGTGATGTGAGAATAGTTTAGTAAATACATTTATTTGATGTAGCCCCTCCACTTCCTGGTGGGTATCCAAAAGACATTTTGCATGGTGTACAAAGGAAACATTACAGTATAATGGAAAAAAAAAATCAAATGACTCAGCGCCTGTAGATCAGTGAGTACTGCGCCAACCACATATACACCAATGCTGGTGGATTAGGGCCCAGTCCAGGCCTGCTAAAACAACAATTGCAACTACAACCAAAAAATAGCTGGGCATTTGGGGGCATCTGTGGTCCCACCTACTTGAGAGGCTGAAGCAAGAGAATCACTTAAGCCCAAGAGTTTGAGGTTGCTGTGAGCTGTGACGCCACAGCACTCTACCCAGGGTGACATAGTGAGACTCTGCCTCAAAAAAACAAATAAAAAACAAAAAAATTCAATCCCAATTATCTATAAACAGGAGAATATATAAGTAAACTATGGTATATTTGTACAGTATGATGTTATAAAGCAATTAAAATGTATGAATTGGAGTTTTGTGGGTAAACATGTATAAAGTTTAAAACATTGCTTTAAGACAAAAAGCAAAATAGGGAAGAATGCATTCAGTTTAAAATATGCAGTATTTATAGTATAAAATAGAACTCTAGGTATGTGTGTATATATATACTTATGTGGGAAAAGCATAAATCATAAAATGATAAAGATAAAAACTGTATTCCTGACTCCCGAGGAAGGAACAAGGAAAAGGAGTGGAATCCAGACAGATGCCCCCAGATTTACAACTCTGTCTTTGATGCTTTGTTTCTTTCAAAAGGTGAAGTAAAAGATGAAAATGCTAAAATTTGGCAAAGCAAGGTTGTAGATAATGGGTGTTTATTACATTATTCTTGGTAGTTCTTTGTATTCTACAAATATCTCATAATTTTATAAAGTATTTAGACGGCCTGGGGTGACAGTCTCTTACTGTCAGAGTGGGGATTAGAGAGCGTTTGCTTGTCGTAATCAGGAGAGAACAAGCTGGAGTCAAGTGTGTACACACAACTGCTCATGCAGAAACAGACGGAATGTGCACCTGCCATTTCCACACTGTGATCACAGATGTCACCCATGGACCATATTAACAGCTAACATTTTTAAGCACTGATTAGATCCTTTGCTGAGTGCTCTCTGTCGATTACGGCATCAGGAGAAGATGAAAACAGGAGTCAAATTTAAGTGAGCTCTAAAACGCATTAGTGTGGACTGCACAGTACTGACTGACAGTGTGGTTAGCTAAAGGCATTCACAGGTAAATGAACAAGTGAAGTGATGTCAGGCAGAATAGGCCCCACCTTCCTCTGTGGTCAAGTTACTTTTCTGTTCTAAACTGATTTAGATGGCAGCATCAAAATATTGAAAGAAATGTTTGAATTCTGTTGATCAAAGTAAAAGTAAAAATTAGAATTGAATGAGAATGAACTGGCAAGAAAAATGTAGCACATTAGAATTTAGAAAATGCATCAGATTCCTTAAATAGATCATGGAAAATTAGTAGATTATGATACAGGTCATTTATTGGACACTTACTATGTGCCAGTACTATACTCAGGGCTTGGCAATGAGTGTTTCACTTACACAATGACCTTGTAAGTCAGGTGCTCGGACCTTTCTTCTTTGTAAAAGTGATCAGCAAAGCACACATTTCAATAGTGTTTTTTATTTAAAGTCTCACAACTAGTCTTTGATAAGAACAGAATTCCAGAGTTCACATTCTTAACCACAGTGTAAAGTCAATAATCACAGTATGAAAAAGTGATATAAAAAAAGATATATTTGCAGGGTGGCACCTGTGGCTCAAAGGAGTAGGACGCTGGCCCCATGCAGGAGGTGGTAGATTCAAACCCGGCCCCAGCCAAAAACTGCAAAAAAAAACCATGTATTTGCAGATAACGGCTCACAAGTGAGGAAAAGACATCGTAGTAATGTAGTGGCCGTTGCAATACAGTCTGCTGGGACAAACAGACGGACAGGTAGAATGACAGAAGTTGGCTCCTTAGCGTGTACTAGTGGAATAGTTATGGCTGCTGGATGATCATTATTAAATGTTTCAGGTTCAAGGAGATGAAACTGAACCCTAGAGAAAGTGACGAATCAGTACCAAGTGATCTATTGCGTGTTCATTTGAACCTGGGTCTGGGGCCCAGCCCCCTGTCTCTGCAGCTCATCGTGTTCAGAGATTCATGTTCTCATTGTGTCTGGTAGAAACTCTGGGAGTGGCCGTTGTCTTCTTCCTTTGTGTTTCTAAATCACACTCCTTTCTACACAGTAAAGGTGAAGGAAAGGGAAGAGCTGGGACGGACACGTGTCCAGGGGCACCACAAGGAAACCGTTCCTCGCTAGGCATTGTTTAGAGCGTGAAGACAGAGAAACATTACACTTTGCCTCCGTTTTGCTCAGCCCTGGCCCTTCAGTGAGACAAGTCACGTGGGAAGAATGAAAAGCCAACGTGGCCAAAGCGTCAAGCCCCATAAAGCAGAGAAAATGTTCAACTTTCAGTCTTCTGTGAAAACTGGACAACAGCAATTCTTGAGCAGTGGCGCATTAAATAGCAGCAAAGAGACCCCAGGGATTAAGTAACGAGTGTCTCAGTCCATAGGCAATAAAGGAAGGCTGATTCAGTGCAGGGTTCCGGGTGTCTGGGGGCATGTACAGCAGTGAAGTGTTCAAACAGTTTGGGAATGGGAGCTAAGAAAGGGAAAGTGTGAGCAGAGAGAGTGGAAGGGACGTCCTAGGGGAGCATCTTCCCTACGTCACTGCGAGAAGTGGTCGCGATCGTGAGAAGAGGACAAAGTGGAGCCGAAGTGAAGGGCAAAGTTCTCTCAGGCCAGAGCATCTGTCCAAATTCCAGCCCGAGAAACAAGGTTCCGAGTGGCAAAACGTGCTGCAAATAGTAGCTTTGACTAAAAACAAAAAATTGAACAGTTTCAAGGCGTGCTCAGGACAGCACTGTCTCTTCACAAAGCAGTAGCCAGCGATGGTAATCTGTGTAAATACCGTCGCGTACAGATGAAGGGTGCACGTGTAGGATGCAAATTACAGCGTTGATGCTAATCTGATGTGTAGGATTCCTGAAGAAATGATATGTAATCTGTTTTTAGCTTGTCGGTTGGATGCTGGGGAAACATCTCTAAGGAGAACGTATGTTTTCTTTTATTGCTTGGGTTTACTGACAGTTAAGTCAGTGTTTTGATGTATTTAAGTTTTTCCTTCTTATTGAAGAAAGTTGGACATAATAACCTTTATTCTAGCCCAGAATTTGAATTCATTTTATTTCATGAGAAAAGAGAAGAGAGGCAGGCAATTTATAGGCATTGAATGCTTATCAGGCACTGGGCACTGTGCTAGTACTCCGAAGGCATTATCCTGGTATCCCCTTTACCAATCCCAATTTAAGAAGAAAGAAGAACTGAGGCAGAGAAGGCTTTCCCCAGATAACAAAGATAAAAGTAGTACAGCTGGGATATGAAAAGAAGTTGCTCTGCTTCTAGCCCGTGTTCCTTACATTACAACATACTCTCCTTTGCTGGGTCTCAAGAATAGCAACATAGGTCGGAGCAATCATTAAGCACGCCCTGTGTGAAGCGTCACAGGGACACCAGGACAGCATGGAGAATCCTTGCTCCATGAGAGGAGTCAGCAGATTTCCATTTATCTGTGCAAAGGCCTTTCAGCAGGACAAATACACACTGATGATCTGCACTGTTCTCTCCTAGAGAAAAGTTAGTTCTCAAGATAACATTAGAATCCAAGAAGTAAGAGCTGATTCACACGACGTGTCAATATTTCTCTCCTTCACTGTAGCAACCACGAAACATTTCTGTCTTCAACCACGACACAGTTCTGTCTTCTATACCTGAGATAATATGAGTAGGTCCTCAGTATGCTCATTTGTGCGGTGAGAATGAAAATGAAAGGAGTTTTTAGCCATTGGCTGAATAAGTATGTGACTTTGAGAAAATAATTTTACTCACCTGATTCTGTAGAAGTCCAGATACATTTTTGAGTCCTTATTTTATGCTGGGCTTGAACACAAAAACAAATACATTTGGTCCGTATGTTCAAGTTCCTATACTCAATTTAATAACAGAAGCAACGACTTGGTAAATAAATCCAGTAAAATGCACAGGAAACACACCCCATAAGATTATGCTTTCATTCTTTTCGCTCCTTCTTTGATGAATTCTCCTTGTTTCATAAACTCTTATTCTATCCTTGTTTCATAAACTCTTATTCTTCCTTAAAATCATTCTTAGGCATTCCCTTTTTTCTGTCTATTTGCATATAAATGCCCATTATAACATAAAGACAACACTTTAGACTATGTAATTGTTATGGCCTGTGACTGAAAAAAAATTACCTGAATAAATGCTTTGAGATACTGGGTAAAATAATACTACGTGTAAACAAATAGTATTAAGTTTCTAGATGGAGACTCTGAAAGGTTGAGATTTCAGGGATAGTACTTTGGCGCACAGTGTAATAGAAAGCCACGCAGTATTCCCAGTAATTCCATTATCATGTAAATCAACTTTTACAGTAAAGCTAACTTTTCAATTTCCTGTAAAAAGATTCTTACATTAAAAACAATTAGTTTTAATTTGATTTTTTATTAGGACTAAATGTTCATAAATAAGGAGCCAAGTTTTACAAAGCACCCGTGTATATGGTGGAAATTTATAACGTATATTTATGACATTGCTTCTTCACTATGTGAGACAAAGCAGATATTTAAAAACATATGTTGAATGAATGAAAAAATTATGATAATCTTATTGCAGTTTGTCTCATGAGATGTTAGGAAGTAACCATATAAGGTGCTTCAAACACTGATCTTGAATTTTGTAGTTACCTACTGGAAAAAGAAGGTGAATGATAATATTCTTATAAATAAATGCAATTATTCATGTAAAACAAAATAGCAAATAACCAGTATCTTATTCTGTTTGGGCTGCTCTGACAAAACGCCACAGACTTGGTGGCTTATAAACAACAGGAATTTATTTCTCACTGTTTTGGAGGCTGGGAGTCAAATTTATCAAAATATCAGCAGATTTGGTGCCCAATGAGGGTCTGGTTCTTCATGGACAAACTTTCTTCCCACTGTAAGCTCATATGGCAGAAAGGGCAATGGGGACTCTAGAGTTTCTTTTATAAGACATTCATCACCTCCCAAAGGCCTCTACGTCCTAATATCACCTTAGGGGTTAAAATTTCAATGTATGAATCTTGAGGGGTCATAAACATTTAGTCCATTGCAGTCAATAATTGAAATGTTTAATTACGCAAGAAATGACACCAGCTTTTTGATTGTCAAAATAGATTAATTTTTTAGTAGATAGCATTTTATAGACTAAGACTACTGGCGTTAATGGACTAATGTTAAAGAATACTGATTATTATGGGTGATACCTACATATTTGAAAAGTATAAATGGATAAAAAGATGCATGGTTTAGTTCAGTTATTCTTAGAATGGGCTGTATAGAACTAAATAAAATTACTTGAACATGAAGTCAAGAAGTTGTACCATCAAACTTATGGCAAAGAGGAAATGAAGAGAGTGGCACACAAAATAACCAGATCAAAAAATGAATATATTAGTGGTGACAGATTTTGAAGGAAATGATTAAAAAGTTACAGAAAGCTACTAAAGCATATTTAGAGATTAAGTACTGTATATGGGGAGAGTTAACCACTGCGGCTGACAATTCTGAAGACATATCTTGAGTTTGTGTTAAAAATTCATAAGCTAAGAATGTAAATATTTTTTAAAAATTCATCTGACTGTAAATTTAGACACACACCGACACTGCAGTCTCCCCAGACTAGCCCATTATTTCTCACTTTGGGATTCTCTGTGTAACTTTGAGCAGAATGAAAGTGCCACACACAGATACAAGTGAATAAGCAGCCAACAGCAGAATTCACAGCTAGGATGGGACAGCAAAGACCAGCCCACTAAGGTCCCGACACATGAGTAGGGAGGATAACGGTGAATGACTCTAGGCTGGCTGTGAAAGGCTCAGGGCAGTGGGAAAGAGGGATCCCTGACAATCCAAGGGGAAAACTTGCTGAATAGTCATGCCATGAAAAATGCAAACTGGAAAATCTCCCTCCAGCAAATCTATAAATCTAATGAATAAAAAGTAGTTCAGTCTTTCCACAATGAGCCCCTGAACCAGTGTTAATAGATCTGTTTGACAAGAAAAATGTTGATGCTTAAGATTTACTTTTGCATTTTACCTATGGTATCTTTGTTTTGGAGCAGGAATTTGTCAAAATCATCCTTTACATCCCTCTAGGGACACAGTTAATATGTTTGCCTAGTTGTTCCAATCCTTTTGTATCCACCGTCTGTGCATAATGATGCTCCTTTAATCGCATATTTGAGCTACAGGTATTTTAGATTATCACCTCCTTACATTACCTTAGGAATAAATGAAAGAACTCAGTGATTTTTTTTTAAAAACCTACAATAGATAACCCCACACTAAAACCAACTCAGTTGTAAATTAGAGAACAGCATTCAATGAGAATTCGATTTCTAAATGAAGCCAACAAATTATATGTAGTTGAGATTGGTTAAGAGTATGTTAATATATTTCATACAGATACCTCTGATTTTTTTTTTTTATCCTATGTGGCTATCAGAACAAGAAGGACTTAGGCAAGAAATCAAAAACTGGTGTAAAATTTTTGTGAAAATCAATTATTTTGAACATTTGACACTAAAAAACTTCTACTATATGCAAGTGGAAAATGGATTTTGTCACATTCATCTTTGTGCTCTAGCACATAGAAGAAATAGTGTGGGGCTTGACACCTTGAAACTCATTAACTCCAGAGCTACAGTTTTGTTGTTGTTATTTAACTTGGTGGCATAATACTGTGACAACAACAGCCCATTGACAAACGCTGGTTTGGGAATAAAGAGATTAAGATTCTAATTCAAAATATGCCACCACCTGGCTGCATGAATTATCACATTTCTAGACCTGTGTTTAAGCATTAGAGAACAAAAGAGATGGACTATAGTCTCAGGGTCCTCTTTACCTCTGACATTTTGTGGATATAATTTATACTAAATAAAAGGAATATTAGGTAAGATTGAAAATATAATATACATTTGTAAGCATATGGTGAAATCATTAAATTGCTATAAAATACACTATATTGTGCTCTGCAGGTCTTTCTCTTGTGTGTGTGTACAGTGCGTATGTGTAGTATGTGTCAGGGTGTGTGTAGTTACCACTTGCTGGTTTTTACTGGTGGATAATGTCTATAAAAATTAGTCAGTTGTTATGATAGCCAGAATTTTACTTTGTCCATTTAAAATAGAAATTAACATTTTCTTTAACTAGTCCAACATCTTACTTGCCGAATTTTGCCATGTATAATGTGCACTTGTTTGCCTAAATTTTTGAGGGAAAAATAAGGCTGCACAGTATACATGGCTGGTACTAATTAAGTATCTGTGTAGTTGTTTTTAATTCTTTTATTTGTGCTTCTTCATTGAATGTATAACTCTAGAAAGCAATGGTGATACCCATGTGCAAAATGATACCCTGGAATATGGTAATTGGTTTTGTTACATTTACAATGAACTTGCATGGAAAGAATTTTTGGCCAAGGAAAAGCAATGTATTTCTCTTCATACACTTTAGGCAGGAGCTGGCAATCTAGCTGATATTTTTACAACAATTATTTGAAACATCCTTTCAAAATGGGGAAGTGGTTTTTGTATACTGCAAGTTTTAAGCTAACCGTTATTAAATAAGGTAAAGAGCATGACAGTAGAATTGGCGAGGGGCCCTTGGGACCTTCTCCCACAGGGAGGGTCATCAGGTTGTGTAGGCAGCGGGAAGAAAGGCTTCTTCAGAAGCCAAGACAAGAAAAAGGCAAAGCTCCAAAGTGGCCAGAGGTGGAGAGGGAAGTGAAGACCTGGATTCTGGAGCAGCGTCAAGCTGCGATCTGTATTTCAACCAAGATGATAGAAGAAGAGGGTGAAAGATTTGCACAAGAGAAAAACACTGATGATTTCTCAAGGACAGCTAAATGATGCTTTAACTTCATGAGCAGAGAAGCTTTGAGTGTGAAAACACAAACGAATCTTGCCCCAAACTTCCAGCATCCTGTGAGAATCAAGTTTGGAATTTCATCCTTACGGTATCAATCCTTGAAAGACTTACAGCTTTGAGCTGCCCCAAATCGCCGATGGGGGTGAGGTTTCCCGTTGATGTGCTCTGCAGTGGAACTGTGGACATCAGTGGAGCATAGATCATAGCGGTTAAAACTAGTGGACGTGAGAAAATACATTTCACTGTTATTGTAGCCTGTTGTGCAGATGGGACAAAGCTACCACTTCTGAATATCTTTAAAAGGAAAACATTTTTCAAAGAAGAGTTCTGAGTGGAGTTACTATCCACATGCATGAAACAAAGATGGATGAATGAGGAAGGCAGGGAAATTTGGTTTTAAAAGGTCTGGTCACAAAAGCCTGGAGGATTACTTAACAACAACAACTTTGCTTGTTTTTTGATTACCTCAATGCCCATGTTACACAAAGTGCAAAAGCAATCACAGCAGACTTGATAACCCAAATTGCTGGGACCCCACTGCACTAACCAGCCAACTGCAACATCTTGAGTGTCAGGAAAGAAGCCCTTTAAGACTCTAATGAAGAAAGAGTGGACATTGTGGATGCCGTCAGCTGGTGATGATTTAACACCTACAGGCAGAGTCACGAAAGCATCCATTGTCCAGGCTTGTGTTTGGATCCTAAGATGGTAAAATGGTGTCAAGAAGGAAGGGATTTGAAATTGTTTCAAAAATGTAACATCGGCAATGCTGTGGCTGGAACAGGGGATGATGGAATTTGCCAGCATGAGGAAAGGGACTCTTCAGAAGACACCAGTAGCGTAGAAATTGAAGAAGACAATACTTTTGATATTGATGGTGATGAAGGGCTCCCGGTCTTCTGTAATGAAATGTATGAATTTCTTACTTACAAATAAAATTTCTTATACTTTGTATCTGTTCTTGGGGTTGTAATTATTTCTAAAATAAAGTTTCTTATACCCAGATAGGTTAAAACATAAATGCTAAAATTCATCTGTAATACAAAAAATAAGTACCTAAATATAAAAAAATTAAAAGAAAAATTTGAACTTGAAAATTAGATTTTTCCCAAAAGGTTGCACCAAAACCTGGGTGAGCGTCATACATGGAGTGCATTATACACAGAAAAATACAGTAAATAAAATCAGCAATAATATCCATCAAGTAGATTTCGTATGCTTGTTTTATTTTTTCTAATATGAATACTAAAATATGTAAAATATTCTTTTACTACTAAAAATCATCTTAATATTTGTAAAAATTAAGCTAGCTTATTACTGGAAAGAGGTGTATAGAGAGGTTTAATGTTGAGGAGTAAATAAGATATTAAAATATTATAGGATATTCAAATTTAAATGTATTTTTCAGATCAGAAATGTAGCAATTGGAGAGAAAGTAGATTTATGTTGAAAACAGAACGCATGGTATAACCTTGAGAAAATAGATTGGTTCATCTCCACCTGTTACCAAGATCGTGGATGAATTTTGACAATGAAGCATAGGGGTGTACACTGGAAAGAATATTCAATATTATTAGGATTATAATCAAGAAATAATTTTGCATTCATGAAATAGAGTGGCCTAACCTCTTCCCATGTTATAAGGGCACAGGCATACAAAGAACATAGAACTATAGACATAGAACTATTTTGAGACTTGAAAGAAATAGAGAAACCATGACGCTGATTTTGCCTTGTATGTAGGAAATGTGTACAAACCTTGGTAAAAGAAAATTAAAATTTAATGGCAAGGCTTAGAGTTTGCATTAATAGGTAACTCTAAAACAAAAAATATGTGGTTGAAATGTTTTAGGCCATTGTGGTTATCAATATTCAGATAGATTTTATGGATTTATTTAACACTATGTAAGTAATATTTTATGTGCGAGGTACACTTGAAAACATTTTATGAACGTTAACTCGTTTAATTCTCCCCACAATCTTATCAGGTAGGTACCATCATTATCTTCACTTTTACATTTGGAAATGAAGCACAGAGGGGTTAAGTGAGTTATTCAAGTATGTTGGAAAACTAGGCTTGAACCCAGGAGTTTGACTGAATTGTCATCAGCACATTCATGTTGCTGTATCCTATACGTGGGCCCAATTGATCTCAAAGGACGTCTTTGTATTTTGGCCGACTGATTGATTCAGGAACTCAGGCTTGAGCCTGTCAGCCCCCTAAAGATCAGAACTGAATCAGGAAAGTGCAGGTGGACATTGAGGGCTAGTAAGGAGTGAGGGGTTTTCCAAATCTTCTGGGAAAGAAATTTTCTTGCCCTTATTAAAGTGTGCTTTGTCAGAGATTGTCTTCTGGACGTCCTGGGGTGTGGTTGTGAATCCTTGTATCGCGTTAGTCTTTTTAGCACTGAAGAAAAAACTCTTTTGATCCTATCCAAGGTTTGAGAACAAGCAAAGCCAAGAGAACTGTAGAGAAACAGAGGTTGCGCCACTAGCCACTCGGAAGCCATCTCTTTGCTTCCTGGAGTACTCCTGAAACAGCAACACAACACTGTTGACACAGCGTAGTAACCGTACACTCCATTTCCTTTAGGAAATAATCAGGACATCCACAGTGATGACTTCCAGAAATTAAATTAAGGCATACTTCCATTTTATATTCGCTACAATAATTATGATGTTCATAGTGCTGGGTTAAAGATGTATTCAGGTAATAGTTACCACTTCTTTCAAAATGTTTACGTTCTTTGGAGTTTTAGAACAGTTGGGACCCTAGCCACAGAAGGTCCCATAGCTCAGTCAGCCTGGTATTGGAAATTCAGTTACACCATATATGAGTTGTGTTTATTTGGCAAGGTTTTTATTTTTTTGCTGTTTTTGGTCAGGGCTGGGTTTGAACCCACCACCTCTGGTATATGGGGCCGGTGCCCTACTCCTTTGAGCCACAGGCGCCACCCTATTTGGCAAGATTTTTAGCATGATAAATCCCAGTTTCCCGAAATGCTGATAGTAATGCAGACTATATATGTTTATTTTGCGTATTAAATGAGGTTACATACGTGTATATATACATACTCCCATATGCATCTGTATGTAGTTACTAGATATACTTTCTGGAACATAGAAAAGGTTCAGTACATTGCTTAAAAATAAGTGAAAACATTCTTAGAATTGAATAAAAACTTTAGCATATGTTTATGTTTTGATCTTTCTGATAATTATGTGGAGTTGGTCGGTTAGTTATAATTATCCTTTCTTTCTTATATAGTAGGACAATGACATTCAATGAATGATGTGTGTTTGGAAAAATTTACCAAGGTGGTAATAGAAGATTGTTGATTCAGATTGATTTCATCAGTTTCTAGATTTTTAGTCACTTTTCAGTCCTTATAGAAAACCACTCTGTTAAGATTCATAAATAAAAATAGTTAAATTTAATTACTGGATAAAGAGGATCTGGCTGCCTGCCACTATCAGCCGGTATGCAGAGATGGGGAAAGTTCCACCAAACCTTGTCAGAAGGCCAGGATTCTGGAGAACAGTGAGAGTCGCCTCTCCAAGACTGTTCTGTTCTATCATTTCCAGAATCACAGTTTTATACATAAAAGTTCAAAGCAAAGACCATGCCAACCCCTATTCCAAGTAATAATCAGCACAACTCAGTGACTTATTGCAACATTCCAGTTCAAAAGTTAATGTCCTAAATCAATTCACCTAAACTACTCAAGATAGGCATCTGTAAGGTGGGAGCTAAATTTACACCACAAGAAGAATGGGAGACAGGATGTAAAGGTCACTAGGTCCTAACTGGACCAGACCGGCTGTGTCATGCTGGTCCTGGCCTGAGTGACTCCATCTTATTCTCACTGCATGTGCTTTCAACTTTTCCTTTTTTACATCAAAAAAAAAAAGTTATATGAAAACCTACAAAGGCTAACCTACATGACTGGATGTCCCTTGAGATTTTAATTTTGTGTCCTTAAATAATATAATTAGTTCTAGATTTTCTTTTTTGTTAAATAATAAAACAAAATTGTTAAAAGTTCCGTTAATAACAAGAGACTCTCCAAGAACATCTTCAGAGAAAATAGCAGTAAGGGGTATATAAAAGTGAACTCTTCCCCCACTGAGGATGTGGCTGTACTTTCTTTGACTGCTGTCAATTCTGCCATCCTGCCTGAGGAGTTTCTATGTTGACCCTGGAAATCTGCTTCTAGATTGTATCATGCCAATGAAATTACTAAAATTGAATTTTATTCCCCACAGTATTAGATTGTAGCTGACTTCATAATTAAGTAATTGCTTTAAAAAGCATGAGACATAATTTCATTAATCAAAGTGAAAAACTTGATAAGGTGATTGAAGGGGTGAGGGGAAACGTGCCCTTTCCCCCAAAAGTTTGCTGGAAGATCAACTCACAATTAAGGCAGATTAATAAGAGAAAGGCTTATTTACTATGCTCCTGGGGAGAAATCACAATATCCCAAATGAAGGGTAAATATTTTTATGTCTGTCCTTTTGGCAGAAGAGTACAGATAATTCTCTTTAAGGGGAACAGTAGTGCAAGTGGATAAATGGATGGGGGAAACATCCTGACTTGCAAGTTAAATTGAGGAGAGCTAATTAAGCTGAGATACAGGTGTTACATTTGAATGATTTGGGCCAGGTCTGGTTTCATTCTTGATCCTCCTTCCCACAATGCATTGAGATAACACGTAGAGGCAGAGAAGTCAGTTGCCCCTTTCATCCTTTGATCGATCAGCCTGCTTTATGCAGATAGAGGGAAAGCTCCCGCCAATACTTTTTATCTTGAATGGACTTTAATTCAAAAAATTTTTTATACCACCGAGTCTCATTTTGGGGTGAAATTTCCTGCATTCCTTCAGCTTTTAAGTGAACATAAAGTAGATTTTCTTTTCCAGAGGTAAACTAAATCTCAGCAGCTTACAAGCTTACAACATATCAGTGACTAGGGGCTTCATGGAGAAAATCAGAGGCATATCAATTATTTATAAGGACTCCTCTGAACATCAGCATTAGTTTTCCTCCTATAATAAACTAAGTTCACTCTTTATTTTAAGTGAGAGTTATAGGGACATTCTAATTTTGCATCTAATTCCATATTAAAGCACGTGTTAATAATGAGGTATTTTTAAATAGAATTACTTTTGTCTATTCCTCTTCTTTTAGGAAGACTTGGAAAAGGTGAATTTTAAATTGTCTAGATAATGTAAGGATGGTAGATCTTTATAGGAAATGATAGAAAAATTATGAATTCATCGTTTTTTCAGTAAGGGCTAACATCAATCTTTTTCTGCCCACTTTCTTTCCCTGCCCAACAGACTTACTAGCAGCCCCCTCCCAGTGCTCTTACTCACAAACCACTGCGGACCTCAGCAGACAAAAGAAAATATTAATTTTCTTTACAATCTCTAGACTATTGACTAAACTTGTCTTTCAGATTTGTTTTTATATCCTCGAGGGCTCCTGAGTTGACCCAGGACAGAACAATAGAGGATCAGCCTTGCAGGAGGACGATGATACAGATTATGAATTTGGCTGCAGTTACATTTTTCCTCTTCGTCTTCCTTAAATTCTGAAGCCACCTGACCTCAATTGCTGCCAGACTTTCTTTCTTTCTTTGGGATGACACACCATTTCCCTTCTCTCTTTTCCCCACTCTATTCCCTTTTCTCATTCCCTTTCTCCTTCTAAAAGATAAAATACAGCTTATACATTCGTATCTGAATCTTGATCTAGAGAAATTCTTTTCCCCTCCCATGCAGAGCACCTACCCTGCTTCACATTCCAACAGATAAAACTTAAAGAATGAATTGAGTAGACCAGGACTCTGACATGATTTTGTGGCTTAACTCTTATGCTGTTAGCCTTGTACCTTGATTCTAACAGGAACACAATAGATGTTCTTTAAGTGAATGATGGAATATAAGAATGACCTAAATTTGTTTTAGATTTTGGCTTTATCAGTGTTTCAGATCATTACTTACATTTCTTTAATGTTTTAGTTTCTGCCTACTCTATGGTTGTGTCTTCTTGGGAGAATATGAAATCATATTTATGGGGTTGATATAGGTGACATTACTTGTTAGATGTGTCACTGAACTTTACTTTTTATTAAGTGGTTTTACTAACCACAAAAATGGTGAAAATAGTAGCATCAATGATTATGAAGTTTATATGAGATAATATCCATAAAGTGTTTAGGAGAATGGTTGGCATATAATTAGTTCTTAATGGCTAGCTTTTTATAAATGTTGGTGTTTGTATAGTTATTAAATTTGAAAATGAAATACAATTAAATAAAATAAAAAGTTAAGTAGCTGGGTTCATCTCTTGGTTCTCTATTCTGTTCCATACATCTATCTCTCTGTTGAATACTTTCATTGTCTTATTGGCCTTTCTATAAAATATGGGAAATTCTATTAGAATGAAACAAAAGTATGTATCATAGCCACAATAAAAAAAAAAGAAAAAAAAAAAAGGATCCATCTAAGAACTGATACATTTTAAATGTTATGTAAAAAAGATGGAAAAGCTGGCATGTAACTCCATAAATGTGTAAGCATGGCTGAAGTCAAGGAAAGTCTGAGACAAAAACCATGAAGATAATACCAAGATCTCTCTTCCTCACTCTTGGAGCTAAAAATAGTACAGGAAGGGCTAGAACATTGCCTGGGGTAGATAGTGTGAGATTAACAAATGTCATAATAAAGAAAACACCCACCACTTTATTCATGCTATGAAGACATAGTTTAAAAATGCAGCGTCCAGTTTCAAATACCTGGGTTTAAAGGAGACTTTGCCTTTTATTAGCTCTGTGACTTAGGGAAAATTGCTTATTCTGTGTTTCAGTTTTATCAACTAAAAAGTGGAAATAAAAATAATACTTCATAGGTTTTTTTGAGTATTACATAGAATACTACTTTATTGATAGTACATGGAAAGTGCATAATAGTGCCTGGCATACAGGATGCTGTGTATTAACTTTTTATTTGTGGGGTTTTGATCAAGTTTAATAATCTTCAGAAGAAAGATGAGATGATAGTGAAAGGAAAATATTTTAAAATGTGTGCAAGCTTGTATGTCATGGTAATATATATCTTCAGGCATTAAGGAAAAAAATTAATAAAATATTATAGAACATAAGCAATCATTTTTAGAGAATTCAAAATCTGAAATATAAAGATATATAAATGTTACAAATTTCAATATAGTGAAATCATGGATCCCAGCAACTTTATGTGGTAATGCATGCATGGTTTGGGAATAATTTAAAAAGAAATTGATGAGATAGTAATCTACAACTTGGGTTAGGGGTCACCTCATCTTGTAAATAGTGACGTGCCTGGGAGATTCAAGACACTGGATTGCAGTCCTGGATCTGAAACCAAGTCCTTGTATTCTTAAGCAAGTCACTTAACTCCACTGGGTCTCTGACTTTATATCTGTAAAACTGAGGGATTAGTGTTATAGACAAACTTAGTTTAAATCACATTTCTGGTACTTATCAATTGACTCAGGAGAGCCACTAAAAATCCTCTGGAGTGCAATTTCCTCAGCTCTAAAATTGACTGAATACAGTACCAACCTCATAGCCTTTGTCCTGGGGGTTCAATGGGATAATATATATAGTACACCTATCACAGAGTAAGGAGTAAATAAATGTAGCTTTTTCTATCATTACATCATATCTAATTAACCTCATTTACTTTGTTAATAGGGTCTCTAGCAGGGCCTACTTGGTTCTCTGCCTCTCTTAACTGCTTTTTGACCCTTGTCTGCTCTTGGTTTAAGACTCTTGAATTTCTCTTTTTCCTTTTGAGACTCAACTCTACCTTAAGCTACAGAAGCAGTCTGATCATAGACAAGGGGGGTGTGAAGAGGGCTATTTCAACAGCTAATTAATTGTGTCTAGTACTCAGCTTATTTCATGCAGCCAAGTACAAAAAAAAAAAAAAAGCAACTGTGTGAGAGAGGCAAACATCAGTTGCTTAGAGAGGGGAAAGCAATCTTCCCATTGGTGGAGATATCAGCTAGATAGATATAATGATAAATGGTAAAAGAATATCCCATGTCCAAGTAGGACAGTGACCAGCAATAGTTTTGTTCCCTCAGAGAAAACAGGGCCTAATCTGTGAACAGAAACAATAGGAAATCTGAAAGCAGATTTCTCCAAAACACAGGGAAGCTTCAGCCAAGTTTGTACTTTATTGTAGGATATTTATTTGCCAAGGTTTAGACAAACTGGTATGGTTTAGACAAACTTGTATGGACAGATTTTCTCTCTAGAGTTAAGTTCCCTAGACTATAGTCAGATCCTTGAATGGAAAGTCTCCATGTGGTTCTTCCTGCTCAGTCTCAGAATGCCCTTTGCATGACTGAGCTTTCTCTCACTGTGACTGGTGAGAAAAGTCAAAATTGCTACAAGGTTCATTAAAACATTAGGTAGCAGGTATAAAATTTAAAAATATTTAGAAACTTGAAATTGGTTGAATCACTTCTGGTGAGCTTTAAGAAAACTCAAACTAAAAAAAAAATTCTGAAATATCAAAAAATGAACTATGTAAAAGGCAGCAGAAACCTGACTTAACTATGGTTTAGGAAAAAAAGAGCTGGGGCCTGTAGCCAACTAGGTAGCTGGCTGGAAGTCAGTAATATGGCATGGCAGCAAAATATGTATTCTGGGCTGTATCCCTAGGTGTGGTTCAGAGCAAGCAGTGTGATGGCCCTGCTGACCCTTTTCTGGGCAGACCTGGTCTGCAGCATGTGCTCTAGTTCTGGGCTTTAAGTCTCCACAGACACGTTGGAAAGCTGCAGTGTATTGTGAAGAGAGGACTGGAGCTGAGGACTGGGATTGGGGGAAGGAATTTACCAGGTGATCAACTGTGAAGTTTCTGAAAACCACATCGGATGATGGGGATCCAGCCATTTCTCTTCAACTACATGGAGGGGAGAAGACTCTGGAATTCTAAATTAAGGTAACCAAAGAATAGAATTTGAAGGTCTAAAGGTTTTAGCAAACTGAAAGGAAGCAAAGAACTTTCTATCAACCATTTTTAGTTTGTCAACTTCTCCTCTTATCAAAAGTATCAAAAGAGAGGCTAGGTGCCAACCTTCAGAACATCTGCATTGAGGCAGGATTTAAACCTGATGACCTCTAAGGCATTTTTTTGGCTCTAAGATACCATGTGATTTGGGGTATGTTACTTAGCATCTGTGAACACCAGTTTTCTTACCTGAGTGGGGGTCGGAATAGTATTCATCTTCATAAGCTTATGGTGTGAACTAAATGGAATTATAAGTGTGAAACATTTCACGTAGTACCTGACACCTAAGTTCCCAATGAAGGAGTTATGAGTTATATAAAGTAAGCTAATGAATGCTTGACATACTGAGTAAATCAAATCTAACCAATCACTATTTCTATTTTGCTTGTTCTCTATTCATAGCATGGTTTTTAGGTCTTTACTTTCTTTTTTTTTTTTTATAATTTTATTGAATCATAATTCTGTACATTGGTGCAATCATAGGGCACGATTCATATACATTCAGAAATGTTTTGATCGTACTGTTACAGATAGCCTTCATGGCATTTTCTTGATCACTAT